>CM064534.1:4351069-4431811 GCA_032716605.1 Paralithodes platypus | reverse complement strand
ACGGCTGGGTGGTGCTCGCTCGCCGTTACAGGCAACCTCTCCTCCCCTCCACTGTGCTGCCCTCCTCCTCTCATCAAAAATAACCATCCATCAATTTGTATTTACTTACACGGCGGTGATGTACTTGGTTCATATAATTATTTCATTGGTGTGTCCCTCTTAACCCGTTTGAGACACAGCGTCGCACTTGTTGCGACGACAGTCTTTGATCACCAACTCCCATCGACTCATCACCTCCAACCGACATATAAAAAACACTTACGTGGCTCGTAAAGGTAGGAGGGCGGGAGAATAGTGGGCGGTACCGTAGTGTGTGGGGGACCCGGGCCAGTAGGTGTGTAGCGGGCCCGAGACAGCCGCGCGGCTGGGTGGTGGTGGGCTTAGTGGGGATAGTTTACACCCCTAGTTTAACTCGCCACTTTGAACCTTCATTACTTCCTGTCCGTATGGGAGCTAGAGGCTATGAGATTTATGTTAGATACTCCTTATGATGTATGCCGTACAATGCACATACGCAGCTTTTTTAACCCTAGTGCTCCCGGGCTGTGTGGTCCTGCGTGGGAGACTAACTATTGAAACCGACCCCCCTCCCCCCCGCCCCCCACCTGACCGAAATGAGTTTTTTTTTTATTTGTGTGTTCATTTCTTTCCTACCATTCTCTCTCCATTTTGGCTCAACAAATTTTTTTTTGAAGCTCCCCCCCCCCAACCCCCCACACGGGGCCCCCCCCCCCCCAAAAAAAAATGTCAGAGGTGATTTTTTTGGTTTTTTTTTCATTTCTCTTCTCTTTTCTTCCATTTTCGCCAACAAAAAACTAAGTGAAAATGGGCTTGGGACTTGGGTGAACAAAATTATTATAACTAGCCGGGGCTCAACGGTTAAAGCTTAATATTATCATTTATCAGTAGTTTTTATGTATATACGTATTTCATATTAGTATTAGTATTATTTTAAGTAGTAATAGTTAAGTCGTCTTTATAAACAATGTAATTCAATCTTGGTGTTTTATATTATTATTATTATTATTATTATTATTATTATTATTAAGTAGTAGTATTTATAATAGTAGGGTAGTAGTAGTAGTAGTAGTAGTAGTAGTAGTATCGAAGTTAAACTATTTGACAGATCAATCAATTTGTTGCGACAATACTTTGTGATCCATTGTAGCCGCCAATAATTACGTTTCCAGGGTGCACCACGAGGAGGTGGATCACATTTACACCCCAGAAGTGGTGGTTGTGGTATTAGTAGCAGTAGTAGGTGAGTAGTAGTAGTAGTAGTAGTAGTAGTAGTAGTGGTAGTAGTACTTAGTAGTAGTAGTAGTAGTAGTATTGGGGGGATGGAGGTACCTTATTGTTGGATTATTTGGCATGTCAAATATATGCATTACCACAATTTTATATAATACTTATTCAAATTTTTAGTGCAACACTGATTTATTTATCAGTAGGCCGATTTCACAATTGTGTTTACATTATGTGTTCAAAGTGTCCTGCCTTGGGTTTCAATACATATTCTTGCTCGCTTTAACACAGACTGAGTAGTCCTTTGTATAACATCTTGAATTGTTCGAAATGGTTTCTGCATCTGTCCATTATTCTGTGAAGTAGTTCTGCTCTTGAAGGTTGAACTTTTCCTTTTTGTACACTGGTGCCATTCAGGTGACCCCACAGATAAAAGTCTAGTGGTGTGAGGTCTGGTGCTCTTGTCGGCTATGGATGTGAACCAACCTCGGCCGATCCACCGTCCTGGGGGGGAACTTGTCATGAAGGTACGGTGTCACTTGTCGGCTGAAGTGTGGAGGTGCTCCGTCATGGTTTGAAGGTACCTTCGTTGTCGCTTCAGGAGGGGTACATCTTCAAGAAGGGTTTGGAAGCTCATTATCTAGAAAATTTGCATATGTAGCTCCAGTGAGATGTCCCTCGATGCCGTATGGTCCTATCAGCAGGTTGTCCATCATACCACAACCATATATTCCCATTAAATCGATTGTGGGATGATTTGTGACTTGAGGTTGAGTGTGGATTCATCACACCAAACCACCAATGTGAAGTCTTGGTGTTGGCATGCCATCTCTAGTAACTTTGGGCTTCATCGGAGAAATAATGCAGCTACATAACTGAGGGTGGTGTCTCTATCCAATAACAACACTCCAGTCTATGTTGTAGATCCTGGGGCAAGAGATTTTGAGTTTCTTGTATGTGATATGATTACAGTTCCGTCATCATGCAGTGCTCTCCAAACTTGCATTCGAGGTACATCAAGAGCGATGTGATAGCCTTCGAACACTCACTCGTGGACCTGACAAGGGCCTGACTGCACAATGTTCTCGTGCAACTCTACATTTTGTATCCCAGGACGTTCAGATTTGTCACAGCTACAACCGGGCAAAAACTTCCATTATCTCTCAAACTCTTATGAACCCTATGTAAAGACAGGTCTATCTGGAACTCTTCTGTTGGTGTATCTCCTTCCGTATTCTTCTCTGGCTTCATTAGCATTTCCATTGCAAAACCCATAAATAAAGATGATGTCAGTATATTCCAAATTGGTAAAGGTGTGGGGCATCTTCGGCAGATAAATGTTGCGGACAGCTACCCAGATGTTGAGCCTAGTAAGTTTGGGCGGGAACTGAGTCTGGCAGTGTCATGACTCATGAAATTCAAATCGTGCCCTGCATATTTTGAATTGTTCTCATAATTATAGCTTCATTATCCTTGATATCGAAAGAATAATATGTTATGCCTATTATGTGTGCAGTTCATCAAAAGCAATATATCTAATCACCAAATATAATGTAATTTATACAAAATTGTAATATCATGGATTGCCAACTTAGCTATTTGTCATTAGATCTAGAGATATTTACCTCCAATTAGAAGTAAAGTTTTACATCTAGCACCATGAAGCATAGAAATACCCTAGATACTTGAATTATTTCTAAGTAATAATCGAGATGCTTTCCCCTGTTGTTGGTGTTAACTAGCAGTTATTAATAATCCAGCGACATTCTAGCTACTTTTGAGGAATAATCTAGCGTTTTTGTGACTTACAATTGGCAACACTGTCTCCCTGCGGCTGCAGCAAGTATCACAAGTAGTGACATACACTGATACACTACAGCAGTACGGCCACCTCAGTTGTCTGCTTGACAAAGAGGGGTGATGTTGTCCTGCCCTGCAGCTCTCGCTAATTCATCATGCTTCATTAACCTAGCAAATTGAGCATACTTTCAATGGAAATTTCAAAGATAAATACTTTAATTTATAACACAGTAAGTCCATATGCTAGTTCAAGCATATTTACACCTAGAAGCACATATTATTCATGCATTTTATTTTAGCTACCTGCAGACGGTATTATTCAGTTCAGGAAATATCTGAACAAAGATAGTAAAGGTCATAATGTATTTTAACTCCAACACATTCCGAAACTGCATAAAATCGGCTGGAGGTACTTGATATTAAATAATTATTGCATTGAAGAAAAATGTCTATACATAAAACTACTGATAAATGATAATATTAAGCTTAAGAGGGACACACCAATGAAATAATTATATGAACAAGTACATCAGTGTAAGTAAATACAAATGATGGACGGTTATTTTTGAGAGAGGAGGGGAGCACAGTAGTCCAGTAAATCTAGCAATCATTTAACTGGACCTAGAACAAATTGCAATAGAAGGTTTTTTGGCTTTAACTTGTTTATTAGGTCCCTCTGATGAACATATAAAAAGTCTCCAACTTTTGGACACTGGGAAAGTGGTTAATTTGCATAAATTCAAGATGGCCGCCGTCCAAAGCTTCAATTTACAGATAACTTTTTTCTGGTTGCTCCTAGACCCTATTACATGTAATTTTTTTACAACAAACGTTTTTTTGGGTTTAACAGTTGTTTTATCGGTCCCTCTGATGAACATATAAAAAGTCTCCAACTTTTGGCCACCGGGAAAGGTGTTAATTTACAGCCGAAAAACCTTACAGACAGGCTGAACTGTCTCTTTTCACAAGGGGTGACACAGGCACTTTGTGCTTGTATGGGTTTTTTGACCTGTTGTCCCTCTTTTTTATAACAAAAAAACAAAAAAAACATGAACGTAGTATGACGTCATTCAGACGCCAATTATGTAATTCCTGAGAGGAGTTCGTATTCACGGTGGATCTCATCGGTGCTTGCATCAAAGTTGCTATTTTGACAGAGTCCTTTACATTGACCACAATGCACTGGAACATTCAGTCTCATTCCGTTTTGCAACTACAGCGTTGAAGTGTCACCGTTGCCCTTACACTGACTCTGACCAATTTCAGTAGTGCATCAGGAGACCCCTGGCTCATAGTTCGGACTTATATATGCACTGGTATCGTTAACTAGACTGAAGGTAGTGTATGTTAGCCGGTTGAATTCTGATAAAGTGTAATTTTTTATGCTGCCAGACCATAATTGCCCGTAAAAATTGCTAGAAAATCTGCTCGTGTGACTCCGGCTTAAGATAGATAATGGGTCATAGTATATACCGGTAATAGTATCAGTAGGTTTATGAAGTACTGTACCGGTTGTTGTTGTTGTTGTTGTTCCCCAGGCTGTCTGACCGAACAGCCCCAAGGTCCCGAGCAAGGCCAAGGCCAGTACTGTACCGGTATTATTGTACAGTTGGCCACATAAGTTCTGTTCCTCTTTGTGATCTTATGCATTGAAATGTAATATGCAGGCTGCACAGCTACTGCACCCACAGATCACCTACATCAAGAAACCAAAATCCTCAAAGTCAAAGACCATCTGGACATGAGAGGCACTCAATTCCTGGCAGCAGCCTCCACGAACCAAGACCATCCACTAAACTACATGGCAACACACCATGTTACAAGTGTAATTCTTATGCAGTGGTTAACTCATCTGATTAGTCAACTGATAATTAAACAAGAAACCATAATCACAATTCATTCATACCATTTTACTTTCATTCGTAAGGGTGGCCGACTCGAGACAGAGCCCAAGTAGAAGCAACAAAACATGTAAAAGAAAATAGGAAAAACAAAACAAAATAATACTCGCACACATCTAGGTCGCCCAGAAGACCCAAAGACCAAGGATCACTTGGGGCTTATATATTACCAATATTATTTACTCATCTACCTTTCCCTCTCTCCCCCCCTCCAGGCCCCATCCTAGGTACCCTGGTGGTGATGATAACGGGGAGGATCCTGCGTAAGGTGTCGCCCAAGTTCGGACACCTGGTGGCGGAGGAGGCTCACCGCAAGGGCTACCTCCGCGCCATACACTCGCGCATCATCACAAATGCTGAGGAGATCGCCTTCTACGGGGGGCATGAGGTACTGTTGTGGAATCGTGAGGCTGGTACAGTCTTGAGCTACAATAATTATATACCCATTTGGATCTGTATCAAACCCAAATGGAGCAATACAATGCTTATTATATCCCTGATACAGTACTTCAGATCTTGGCTTCAAAGGTTCAGTGATGCGAATAAGTGTATAATAATCATGGCTCAGTACTGTATTCATATTTATTCACCAACCCACCAATTAACTTACAAATAAACCTAATTAATGAAATCAATGAAACTAATGTGGTACTGTACTCCAAGGACTTGAACCTGAGATACTCACACCAAAATTCGGCCTCAGAGATCATTCTTGCCCTAGTTATGCATGCACATTACTCACACACAAGCATTAATTTGTCTAATCCATTGACAAGCTTTTATTGTATTCTGGCTACTGTCTGACTTCAGGGGAGGTTTTTAGTTTGTTCCCTAGATTTCCATCAAGCTTAGAATTATACCCCCTAGACACCCTTTCAAGATAAATTTGTACATTTTTTGGTAGAAAAATGTCCTGGCCGAAGGCCAGATCCTCTTAAATTACAGGCTCGCTATCGCTCGCCAGGATAATATCGACACCTAAATGGCACGAAATGTCTTAAAATTTACAGAAATGGGGCGAAAGTTTTTAAAATCGCCAAACTAATGGGGCGAATGACTTAAAATGTCAAAAGCAATGAGGCTAAACATGAGGGAGAAAGGGGTCGAGAAAAAAAATCCCTTAAGTGTTTAACTTTTAGAAGATCTAAGTGAACACAAACGTTTCTTTGCAGTAGTTAGTGGACATCATTTGTTTTATAATTAATGCTCTACTCACTAGTTAGCCAACTCTTTCATTATAGATATTTATTTTTATTTTATTTTTTATTTTTCTATATTCCAACTTACTTCCTCTCGGGCATAGGCTGAGAGCCTTAACATTCACCGCTTTACAATGAACAGTGAAGCCTGTGAGGTCTTGTTCCAGTCTAGGGAGTGAGACATGTGAAGCACGTAGAGTACAACGAGCACCTGCCATCTTGCCTTCACATGAGGCACGGTGCTCACTCATGGCCCGAAATGACCCCATCTCTGAAGCCACCTCGTTCCCGTGCTTCACTGTCTCACCCCCTACACTCGGACTCTCACACTTACACACACACAACGCCACCTGTTGAGCAGATTACTCACCAGGCATTGCACCCCTATAGCATATTTTGAATATGGGAATATTCATACTGTGCTATTTAATCAGGGAACAATGAGGGTATTTTATTGACGTTTCGGTGGGCTTGTGGAAATGCACTGATACTAGGTACAGCACAAATTCCATCCAAATAATATCTTCCCAAATATTTACCATATTTAGCCTTATTTTGCCCCTGCAGATAATATTATATACAAGTAGGCCTACATTATTGTGTTGTTTAGATACATACATAATACATACATAATTGTGGGAAAGATTAAAATTGTTAAAAAAGAACAGGGGGTCTAGTATAGAGGCTAAGGAAGTGGATCTGGAACGCAGACAAATAAACAATAAAATAAGGTGGGAAACAAGGAGGGGGGTGAAGGAGAGGGAGAGAGAGATAGCTAGAAATGTGAAGGATAATCCAAAAATATTCTGGAAGTACATTCAGGAAAAATTAACAAGAAGAGTAGGGATCCCAGAGCTGGTGGGGGGGTTGAATGATGGGAGTAGAGCGGAGACTGATAAGGAGAAAGCAGAGGTGCTGGGGAAATACTTTGGGGGGGTACTAACAGTGGAGTCGGAGGATGCAGTGCCTACTATTCCCATCAAACAGGCACCGGCACTAGAACTAGTAGAGTTTTCCCATGCTAGAATAAGAAGGGCTATAGAAAAAATGAATAGAAGTAAGTCACCGGGACCGGATGGGATACACCCAAGAATCATAAAGGAAGGAGGGGAGATGTTAGTAGAGCCATTGAAAATGTTATTTGAGGTATCGTTTAATACAGGACAAATCCCGATGGACTGGAGAGAGGCGAACATAACAGCTATATTTAAGAAGGGAAAGAGAAATGACCCAGGGAATTATAGACCAGTCAGTTTGACAAGTGTTGTGTGTAAACTAATGGAAACGGTAATTAGAGAAGGAATAATGGATCATATGAAGTCAAACCAACTTTTCAGTGGGAGACAGTTTGGATTCTTGCCGGGGAGGTCGACGGTACTACAGCTAATTAAGGTGGTAGATGATTGGATGCAAATTTTAGAAGATGGTGATGTAATAGACGTGGTATATTGCGATTTTATGAAGGCCTTCGATAAGGTCCCACATAAAAGGTTAATAGAGAAAGTTAGAAGCTATAATATAGGGGAGAAATGTGTGAAATGGATAGAAGCCTTCCTGAAAGATCGTAGACAGAGGGTATTGGTGAATGGAATAGGCTCGGGGTGGAGGGAAATTACAAGTGGGGTACCTCAGGGATCTGTGTTGGGACCATTGCTGTTCGTTATATTTATCAACGACTTGCCTGAAGTTATAACTAATGGAAGTGAGGTATACCTGTATGCGGATGACACTAAACTGTATAGAAGAGTGAGGAGTAAGGAAGATATGGGTTTGCTTCAAGGAGATGTGGAGGGCATGAAGGGATGGTCTGAGCATTGGTTAATGCCTTTTCATCCAAAAAATGCAAGTACATGCGGATTGGGACCAGCAAGATAGACAAGGTAGGATACAGTATGTATGAAGCGATGGAGGAAGTGAGTGCAGAAAAGGATATAGGAGTAGTGATAGATAATAAGTTAAATTTCTCAGAACATTTAGCGGAAAAGATAAACAAAGCCAATAGAATTGTAGGGCTGATAAGGAGGACATTTGTGTCACTTGACGAAGAAATCTTCAGGAATCTATATACAGCGCTGGTTAGGCCACACCTGGAATATGCAAACCAGGTGTGGGCTCCATATATGGTAAAGGATATAGAAGCAGTGGAGAAAGTGCAGAGAAGAGCTAGCAAGCTGGTACCAACGTTGAA
Source organism: Paralithodes platypus (assembly GCA_032716605.1). Classification (NCBI taxonomy): domain Eukaryota; kingdom Metazoa; phylum Arthropoda; class Malacostraca; order Decapoda; family Lithodidae; genus Paralithodes; species Paralithodes platypus. The sequence continues at coordinate 4,423,478 of CM064534.1, read as the reverse complement.
GAACGCGGGTTATGAGCAGAGGTTGAGGACACTGGGACTTCCGACACTGGCATCTAGGAGAAAGAGAGGGGATATGATAGAGACTTTTAAGATAGTGTCAGGAAAGTACGATGAGGATGTGTGTGAAGGTATCTTCTTGATGCGGGAGGGAACAAGAACGAGAGGACACTCTAAGAAAATTTACAAAGAAAGAAATAGGCTTGAGAAGGCGAAGAACTCATTTTGTGATAGAGTGGTACATGAGTGGAACGCACTGCCCCAGTATGTAGTCGATTCCGAATCAATAAGGGAGTTTGAAAGTAATCTTGATAAAGCATGGGGAAGACAAGATTTGAAGTTTGATTATAAAACAAAAATACAGAATAGTAAAAATGTTGCGTCTGCTACCGCCGCCGCCAACACCGTGAACGACCGCAGCAGTGCAAGCACTGGTACTGAGCTGGATACACAGGCATAGTTTGCCTTTTTCCAGAGGATCTACTGTAAGAAACTGTAAGAATAAAATTTTAAGACCGAGTGTTCCACACATCAGTGCAGTTTCAGTCTCTTGTCCTAATGGCGGCGTTCCAGGCACCCTGTAAGGCTGCTTCACTTGTCAAGTTCTTGGATTTGAGATCGGCGCATATAGTCCGATCCCAGGTCTTCCTCGGTCCACCCCTTGGTGCAGCTCCCTCCACAATCACAGACCTGCATTTTTTCACCCAATTTTGTTCATCCATTCTCTCCACATGTCCATACCATCCCAGTCTACTTGTACGCATCACCTCGCTAATACTCTTTATACCTAAACGTCTCCTCAGCTCAACATTTGTTATTCTATCCTGTAGCCTGGCCCCACACATCCATCTCACCATTCTCATCTCATTACGTTCCATTCTGTTGACATCCTCTACTTTAAGGGAATATTGTACATGTCTCACCACATGTCTCTTTTACATGGTGTATGGAAATATGATAATGCAGTTTTTAACGCCGTACACTCCCTTGATTGACAGGGCTAGAGCGTGCCCTTGTTACAGGGACTTTACTGGACAATTGCCACGAATCACTAGACCTGAGTGTCCAAACTCTTGACCAATGGCACAGGGTGGGATCGAACTGCCGACCTTTCGATCAGCACACAGATGCACTACCAACCATGCCACGGCCCGTGGAAGTATGGTTCAGGTAATCATGTCTTTATTAATTTAGGGAAAATATACTTCTTTGCTTTGGTGCACTTTTCCTTTGTGTATTACTGCATGTATCATTGTAATGTTATAGTAATTACCGATATATTATGTTACAGGTGGAGCTGGGTATCTTAGAGAAGGCATACCAGTCTCTGGTACAACAGATGGGTGTGATCTTCAACCAGCGACTATGGTATATCATGCTGGAACAGTTCCTTATGAAGTATGTCTGGTCCGGGGCCGGCATGGTCATGACGTCCATCCCACTACTAACATCAACCATAAATGAAGGTAGGGGGTGATTTGATTAGTTTTAGCATCTATCTTATTCACTTATTACACAGATTAACTTGCTCATGTAGTAATGTACACCCTATGTGGTGGATTGTGTTCTTTTATTTAATAATTTTCATTTTAGTAAGCGTTGTTTCCACATAGCGATTTTGATAATTTAATTTGACTTTATATTGTCCTTGTCCCAATTTTGGTTTGTTTAGTTTGCAAGTTTTACATTTTAATTAACCTCTAGATTAACCCTTTCATGCACACGACGCGATTTGTGCCCTTTCTGGGATACTGAATAGCTTTTGTGACCATCAGGGGTGTTTAGAAACCTTTAGTTTAGTTACTTCAACCTCTGCAGTTGTCTTTGAGTTAGCTGTGGGCAGAAAAATAATAAAATAAAATAAAATAAAATAAAAATAGGAAAAGTGGAGATTGGGCCTGAGTAAATAGATAGAAATAGATAGAACTATGAGATTGAGCTAACTCTATTTCTGAATGCTAAACGGCAACCCCTGCGACCACATGATCATTGGAGGAGCATATGGAATAATAACCAATATGAGAGTGGCATTTAACTGTTTGGATGAAGAAATGTTAAGAAAACTGATAACGTGACGATAGTGCGTTGTTATATGTGCGATTAGTTTGCTTGGGAAACAGATTAACTTGCTCATGTAGTAATGTACACCCTATGTGGTGGATTGTGTTATTTTATTTTTTCATTTTAGTAAACGTTTCCACATAGCGATTTTGATAATTTAATTTGACTTTATATTGTCCTTGTCCCAATTTTGGTTTGTTTAGTTTGCAAGTTTTACATTTTAATGACTATGATAAGACCAAGATTAGAATATGCAGCAGTGATATGGTCACCACATTTGAAAGAACATATAAACAAATTAGAGAAAGTCCAAAGGATAGCAACGAAGATGATCCCAAGATTGAAGGAGTTGACATATGAGGAGAGACTTAAGACACTACAACTGCCTACCTTGAAAGAGAGAAGGGAACGAGGCGACTTAATAACGATGTTCAAGGGAGTAAAAAGTTTGGAACGAGTAGATAGGGAAGATCTATTCGTGAGGGATAATGGAAGGACAAGAAGGCACGAGTTTAAGCTGAGGAAGGGCAGATGTCGTAAGGACACAAAGAAATTCAGCTTCCCATATAGGAGTATAGAGACTTGGAACAACTTGGAGGAGGAGGTGGTGAGAGCGAGGAACATTAACATGTTCAAATCTAGGTTGGATAAAAGTAAATATGGAAATAGGGCAACATAAGTTATGATATGTTAGTCCAAAATACTGGGAACTGGGAATATCCATTATGATACTTGTTTAAGTAAAATGGATTGATTATAAAGTAACTAAGACAGGACAACACGAGCGCTGCTCAATTCCTGTAAACTACAAATAGGTTGTTGTTGTTGTTGTTGTTGTTCCCTAAGCTGCCTGGCCGAACAGCCCCGAGTCCCTGAGAAAGGCCATGGCCACGATCGGGCTTTCCCACAGAGCTCTCATTGAGTGTAGATTGTGTTGTTGGCGTAAGTGGTTGTGTGAAATGCAGTCTTCTATGATGTGTTTAATGGTATGGGGTGCTGTGTTACATCCCGGGCAGGCGTCGACAACGGAGTCATCCAGTCTCTTCTGATAGCTCAGGAGAGCTGGATGGTGTCCGCATCTCAGCCTGGCCAGGTGGACTCTGTCCTCGCGAGGAAGGGAGGATTCGGAAGGATGGATTTCGGGAGGTCGTGCATGCAGCTGGGTGTTGTCTGTGAGTGAGTGGATGGATCGGTGAGAGATATGAGTATGGATGTGCTTCTGGATGTTGGTTCGGGGTGGGCAGGGAGGGAGAGAGGACAATAATTGTGTGTGATACCGTGTGCTGGGTGTTGTTTTGATATTTCTTGGTGTCTGTGGGTGTGTTGCCATGTAGTTTAGTGGGTGGTCTTGGTTCGTGGAGGCTGCTGCCAGGAATTGAGTGCCTCTCATGTCCAGATGGTCTTTGACTTTGAGGATTTTGGTTTCTTGATGTAGGTGATCTGTGGGTGCAGTAGCTGTGCAGCCTGTAATGATCTTCAGGGCTTTGTTTTGAATAGTCTGTAAGGTCTTATGATGTGTTTCAGCTAGGTTAGAAGCCCAGGCTGGGCTTGCGTATTCCATCACTGATCTTATGTATTGTTTATACTGTGGTGGTAGTTTCTTTGTTGTGTCCAAATTTTGTGTGAGCAAGTGACCTGAGGGCGTTAAGTCTGGGTGTCAGTTTCTTTTTAATGTTTGTGGTGTGCTGTTTGAATGTCATATGAGTATCATATGTTACTCCTAGGATTTTGGGTGTGTGTTATGTGTTAGGGGTGTGTTGTTTATGGTGAGTTGAGGGATGTATTCGTGTTCTCCTGTCCAACTTGTGAGCAGGGTTGCGGTGGATTTGGCTGGGGCTAGATTAAGTCTGTTTGTAGTGCACCAGCCATGTAGTGTGTTGAGATAGGGTTGAAGGAGATCTGTTGCTCTTTTTGGGTCATGGTGTGTGCATGTGAGTGTTATGGCATCTGCATAGGAGGCTAAGTTTATTTGGGGCGTATTGGGTGTAGTTATATCGTGCATGTACAGATTGAAGAGTGCGGGCGATAGGACAGATCCTTGTGGGACTCCGTTTGGAAAGTTTCTGATTTTAGATGACTGACCGGCAAAAGATACGTGTGCACATCTGCCTGCTAGGAAGTTGGCCAGCCACCGTTTTGTGTTGTTGTGCATGTTTGTGTTGTAGATTTTGTTTGTTAGGTTGTGGCGGGGATGGCATCGAAAGCTTTACTAATGTCGAGTGTGGCTAATAGTGATCTGTGTGGTGGTCTAGCTGAATTGATGCCGTCGAAAGCTCTTTGTGTAAGGTCTGTGAGAAGAGTGTTTGTGGAGTGCAGTGGCCTAAAGCCATGTTGTGTTGAGCTAGGGGTAGGTCAGGTGTAATTAGTTGTAATACTAGGCGTTCCATGACTTTGGAGGGGGAACAAAGGAGTGTGATGGGGCGGTGCGAGGGGGGTCGCGTGGGGTCTTGGTTGGGTTTGGGGAAAGTGAGAATGATACCATGCTTCCAAATGTCTGGTATTGTGTTGTGTGAATAGCTGTAGTTTGATATGTTAGTGAGTGCTTGTATGCCTTGTGGTCCAGGTGTCTGAGGTGTATGTTGCTTATGTTGTCTAGGCCACAGGCGGGTGAGTGCTTGAGATTGTTGATGATATGCTTTGTCTGGTGATTGGTGACGGGTGTATAGTCAGGGTCTGTGGGGAATTGTCTCTTACGTCGGATGACACGTCGGTCGTCTTTGTGAGGTTTTAGGTGGCTGACATGTGAAAAGTGATTGATGAGAGTGTTTGCTTGTTGTTTACATGAAGGAGTAGAGTCTGTTGTTGTGATTGCAGCATGTGATTGTGTTGTGTTGCTGTTGGAAAGTGTGATGCTGTTTAGTGTTTTGTATAGTTTTTTGGGGTTTGTTTTGTGATCAAGTGTTTGTAGGAAGTTATTCCAATTTAGTTTTTGTTGTTCTTGTATTTTGTTGTTAGTTTGGGTGTTGAGTGCTTGAATTTGTTGTGTGATGTCTTGTGTGTGGGGTGCTGGGGAGTGTTTCAGTATGTCGCGTTGTCTGATGAGGTTTTGAATTTCTGGTGTGAAGTTGGGGTTGTGTCTTTTTCTGTTACCTCTTGGAATGTGTTTCTTGTCAGCGTTTTTGGATAGTTTTATTGAGTATGTGTAACAGCATTGTTGATGTTAGTGATGGGTGTACTGTTTAGAGTTGTGAAGTGTTGTTCTGTCTCATTTGTGAATGCTTCCCAGTTAGCTCTTTTATAATTGGTGTATGTGTGTTTGTGGCTAGCTGGGGTGAGTCTGGTTTTTGGTGGTGATAATGATCGGGAGGTGGTCAGAGCCTAAGGTTCTGACCACCCTCCAGGATGTTGTGGGGGCGAGTTCTGGGGAGCAAAAGGTGATGTCTGGAGATGATGGGTTATAGAGGGCTTGGTGAGGAATATGGGTATGTTGATGGATGTCGTTAAGGATGATGAGGTTATCGGTTTGGTTTTGTAGTACCAGCCCTCTGTCTGTGTCGGGGTTGTCGACAAACCAGGCCGACGTCTTGGCGTTGAAGTCACCACCCAGGATGATGTGTGGGGTGTGTGGGGTGTTTGTGATGTGTTGTAAGTGTGGTCTGTATTCATTTGGTACTGTAGGGGATGTTTGGGGAGGGATGTATGTGTTTATGATGGTTATGTTGGAGTTGTTGCCAGTGCGTATTTTAATTGACTGTATTTCTGTTGTGTTATCATTTGGGGGGAGGAGTGATTTGGTTTGTACACTGGTTACTATGTATGATATTTCTTTGTGTACCAGGGTGATGAGTCCACCGCCCCCGCCGACAGCCCGGTCTTGTCTGATGGTGGTGAAATTATGAAATGTGGGTGTTTTTTGTGTTGTGCGGAGTTTTGTTTCTTGTAAGAAACTACAAATAGGTAAATACAAATAGGTAAATACAGGATAGTAAGAGGGTTAATACAGTATATTACAAGTACCCCTCCCTCCCCCACAGCTGAACAGGCAGATGGAGGAGTGTCAGACCGCACCCAATACTTCACCACCGCCAAGAACATGTTGATCTCTGGGGCCGACGCTGTAGAACGACTCCTCACATCTTATAAGGTATCATCTTTCTATCTATCTATCTATCTACATCTTATAAGTTATCGCAAGCCGTGGCATAGTCAGTAGAGGGTCGGCGGATCAAGCCTGCACAGTCAAAATATTATTGGTTGACCTAGCGTTTCATGACAAACGCCTAATGTTCATGGCACCCCTTCTCGGGAATTACAGCGTCTAGCAAAACAAAACAAAAATCATAATTATATGGTATGATCTACATATCTATATAATATTGCCAGAAACCTTGCTCCCCAAGGGGATGGCCATGATGAATCACCTCTAATTCACCTCTGTCATATATTTGTTTTAGTAATCCCAAATCCCAAGTAAATTTTGTCTTTTATAGCATATACAGTACTGTATACCATTATATTGTTACCGTACTGTGCTATACTGCATATGACATGCATGCATGCATTAATTGTGTGCAAGAAATTCTGGAGTTTTATTTTTCTGATTAAATTGCAGGAGATCGTGGAGCTAGCCGGATACACAGCGCGGGTTGGTAACATGCTGCGGGTGTTCAAGGACGTTCAACACGGCCGCTACATCCGTCCCTCCGTCCTTACCAACGGCATGGATGAACGACAGCACCTCCTGCCCATACTATCCTTCCATAATGGCGTCCCGGTCATTAACGGTATAGTCGCACTTATATAATAGATGAACACATCCTTATATCGCAATTGAGTTGCCCTTATGTACTAAGACCAAGACACATTGTTATGATATTCTATGTGATGGTTTTATGTTCTTTTATTTCAAAGTTATATTTTGCTAAAACGTTATTTCCACATAGTGAGTTTGATAAGTTCTTTTGTCTTTATATTGTGTTGTCCCTATTTTTGTTTGTGTTTTGGCAAGTTTTACATTATAATAGAATAGTCAATGAGCATGGACTACATGACATAAAATAATTTAATCTAGGATAGAATTTTTATCAATAAGAGTACAGGCGCATTGATGAATACCTAGCCCCAGTTTCTTTAAGTAATCTTGTGTTATGCTGTGGTTATAATGCCACGAGACGTGGCATGGTCTGTAGTGAGTCTGATTGCTAATCGAAGGGACCTTTACTGGACTTTAATAAAAAGCTGGTAATTTCTATTATTATAACTCTTGAATGCCAGTTATCCATATTATCGGATTCAGTACCTCTTACATTACGCATAGTATTCATATTATCACAAACCCACCAATTAACTTGAAAATAAACCTTATTAACCCTCTTCGACATATGACAAGATTTTGAGCCTATTGGGGATACTTTGTTTTTGCATTACCGCATACCGTGGTTACCATCAGGGGTATTTAGAAACCTTTAGTTTAGTTACTTCAACCTCTGCAGTTGTCTTTGAGTTAGCTGTGGGCAGAAAACTAATTTTGGAGAGGTAATTATAAGGGTGAAAGAACTCTATTTCTTATTGCTAATTTGGCAACCTCTGTGTCATAAATGCGTGAAAGGGTTAATGAAATCAATGAAATTAGTAAATAAATGCGGTACTCTAAGGATTCGAACCTAGGATACTCACACTGAAATTACGCGCACTAACCATTACGTTATCACTATAACTAACTACAATTGTCTCCCTTACAGGTGTGGTTACTGAGAGCTGTGATGGCACCATATTTGTAAAGGATGTGCCGATAGTGACCCCTAACTGTGACGTAGTGGTACCGTCCCTCACCCTCACCGTCACCCCACAGATGCACCTCCTCATCTCAGGTTTGTCAAGCCTTTTTGTGGTTCGGAGGGTTTAGTTGTTTAAATCATGCCTCTTTTTTTCCTACCGTAGCGCTCATATTTATTTTTTGAGGAGATTTTAGACTTTAAACTTTGGGCTTATGTCTCCTTTCATTTACTGTACTTATATTATGGTTATGTACACTCGGATGCCATAGTCTATAGCCCACTCATAACGATTCCCACTGTTTCTTTCCACAGTTCTCCCTCAATTTACGATTAAGTTAAGTTCCTGTAAACCCAATCTTAAATTGGAAAATCATATAGCAAACCCTAAAATTAATGGGGTAAATTTAGATGCGTTCTCGGACCAGCCAAAACACAAACACAAACTCCTAAAAACCTATAATAATATCGTAAATCAGGGGATCGGATAGAGAGGGAGACCTGTATATATTTTTTTAAGGCGACTTTATGTGAGGAGTGCCTGTATTTATTGTTATGCTCTCCACAGCCCCCTCTTTCTTATCTTATTCGCACTAGTCCATTTCACCTATTTCCCAATTCTTTTGTGGCATTCTCATATATTGTATTTTATTTTGTTTTTACACCCGTAGTTCCATATCTCACACTTCTTTTTTCCTCTCCCTATATCTCGGATCATTTTCTTTTTCACCATGTTTAAGTGCGGTACTGTATCGTAAGTAAACGAAAGAATAAGTCTCGTAGTTCTAGGAAAGGGGTAATCTTCCTGCATTTTCATCATGTGTTTTGTATTTTTGTTTCACTCGTGTATATACAGTACTGTATTGTAAATTTTGTATATAATCAATTGTTGCATGAATATTAATCAAGGTATTCCTATGTATGGAACTGTATTTTCAAGTAACTACACTGTACTAATTTTGGATGGGGTAAAGGTATGTAGAGTCGGCAAGATTACTATACTGTACAGTAGTGTGTTTCTTTCCAGCTGACAGTAAACTGCAGTGATCTTTCCTTATTGGTTGTATATATTTCTGTGGACAACTCGGTCTTTAAACTTGTATGTATGTTCTCTCCTGTCCCTTTTCCTACACAGGTGTTACAGAGGCCTCATCTTTACTTTGAAGACAGAATGCTAAGAAAGATACATTGAAGCCAAGTATGAGGAACGGAGGATAGTGGACGAAAAGAAAATTGAGAAGTCTTTTGAAGAAAACTTACATAAAGTAGGAGAATTGAATTGTATATATGTATGTATATAATCTGGCACATACCCCATAGCTGGGGGTGGCCGACTTGAGACAGAGCCCGAACAGAAACAACAAAGCATAAAAACAAAAAATAATAATATATACAGTAGAACATAAGAACATAAGAAAATGGGAGTCTGCAGAGAGCCAAGTGGCCCACACAAGGCAGATCCCTCAAAATAAATAAATAAACTCACATACATCTAGGCACCGGCAAAAGGAGCATATCTGAACTAAATAGTCTTGAGGTATTTATGCCAAGGCCATGCTTTAGTAAAAATTTCCCAGGTGAAAAGAAAGCATCAGAGATTATAATGATAAGTAAAGTACTAGTTAGTTAAGTAGAGCAGATTAACCAGACCAATTAGCTCCATAACGAACTTTCATAGGTCTGATAATAGGAACCTAGAATGTTAATCAATTATGTCTTAGTTGTGTTCCAGTTTAAATTTGATTGCCAGTGTCCTTTTATTTGTAATTTATGTAGTATATATACTGTATGTATATACTGGTTGTACAGTGGTTAAGTACTTATTATCTCCTGATTATTATCTACCCCTAATAGGTTAGAATGAACTCTTGGTTTTGGATCTGTATGGTGTTGGGAGTGAAATAAATAAATTATGTTATACTAACTGCTCTCAAGTCTTTGTATAAAGCTGATTTCTGCCTTCAATTTCTTAGGGATTTGCTTAACCCCTCCAATCCCAGAGACCCAATCCCTATAGTCGTCAGTAGATAAGTAACACCCCTGTCCCAGCGACGGATATAGTCGTCAGTAATGTACTTTCCTTGTAACTGCCTGTACAAGGCTGTACCAGTTACCACGACCGATTGAGCACTGCTCCCGTGATGGCAACACTTCTCAGCTTATATGAGACCCACTGAAGGGTGGGAGGGCCAGTGTTGCCTCATCTCTGGAGGTGGAAAGGTGGTCTCTCCTGCCATTTTGGCCACATTGCTTGGGACTGCTGGGTACTTTTATTACTGTATCCTACGGTACAGTACGGGTTATGAATGCAGTCTTGGTGTATATATTGTACATGCTTCGCAATTATTGGTTTACTGTACTCTTCTAACATCTACAATTAAGGCTTTCCATTTTATCTCCTCTGTCCTCTCCCGGTGAAGGTCCTAATGGGTGTGGGAAGAGCTCTCTATTCCGGATCTTGAGTGGTCTGTGGCCGGTGTACAGCGGTCACCTCCAGAAACCCGTCACCTCAGACATGTTCTACATCCCTCAGAGGCAAGTATCTTGCGTTCTTTAAAGACAGAAGCATACTAGAGCTTCTAACCGCAATTCCTTTTGTTTATTCTGGTCCAGGCACTTCTAAATTTAAGTTATTCAGTCAGATAATAAGCTGGTAATTGAATATTATGTTAATTTCATTCGGAGGTGTTTGGTGTTGGGATTGAAATCAATTATTTGGATTATAATATAGGCCTATGGCTTTGTTTTTCCTTCAAGCAAAGCCCTGTGTCTTTTTTTGCAATGGTAGAAGATATATTTGCCCTGCCTGTATTTATTTCTAATTACAATTTGGAGTGAGACACAACATTTTAGCCCATCTTGAGCCCTTTTAGGATTTTTCAATATGTGGCACAGTGGCTTTAGTTTTTTAGTCTTGTATTCACAGCGTTATGAATTTTTCCATGCTTATAGAGGTCTCCCTCTGTATCCGATGCCTCCATTTATAGGTTTTTAGGTAATTGTGTTTGTTTTTTGGCTGGTCCCAGAACGCATCCCTAATCACCCCATTAATTTTTGGGTTCGCTATACAATTTTTCTATTTAAGATCGGGTTTTCAAGAGCATAACCCAATCGTAAATCAAGGGAGACCTGTAACACTAACATTTTGTCTTCTTTTATTTGTTTAGTTTGCAAGTTTTACATTTTAATTTCAAAATTGTATTTTGCTAAAGCGTTATTTCCACACGGTGATTTTGATAAGTTCTTTTGTCTTCTTTTATTTAATAATTTTCATTTTAGTAAACGTTGTTTCCACATAGCGATTTTGATAATTTAATTTGACTTTATATTGTCCTTGTCCCAATTTTGGTTTGTTTAGTTTGCAAGTTTTACATTTTAATTTATATTGTGTCGTCCCTGTTTTGATTTGTTTATTTTGCAAGTTTTACATTATAATTATTCCATGCCGCCCCCAGACCCTACATGCGCATCGGCAGCCTGCGTGACCAAGTGATCTACCCGGACACCTTGGCCGAGATGCGCCGGAAAAGATGGAGCGACATTGATCTGGAGGACATCTTGGGTATCGTCCACTTGAGACATCTGGTGGTGAGGGAGGGAGGATGGGACACAGTACAGGATTGGAAGGATGTGCTGTCTGGCGGAGAGAAACAGAGGATGGGCATGGCTAGGCTCTTCTATCATAAGTAAGGGAGTCAGAGTGGTGGTAGTAGTAGTAGTGGTAGTGGTAGTAATAATAGTGGTAGTAATAGTAGTAGTAGTATTTGTAGTAGTAGTAGTAATATAGGTAGCGCCAGCAAACTTGAGAATAATCTTGACCTCTTTTCTTCTTATAACTCAAAATGAATGAAAGCAATCGGGCTGACGTCTATCATTTTGGAAGTGTCCACCAGGAAATAGGTGTAGATTTTTACAGCCAGTTTGCTCCAGGTTCTTTTGAGTTAGGCCTATAAAGATGTCAGGGATCAAGAATATTTTGTGAAACTAATGTATATGATTAGATTAAATTAATGATAAAATTAATATAATAAGTGTGAATTGTTGCGTACCCCATAGGCCGAGGTACGCGCTGCTTGACGAGTGTACGAGCGCCGTGAGCATCGACGTAGAGGGCCAGATGTACCAGGCAGCCAAGGATCAAGGCATCACTCTCCTCACCATCACCCACAGACCCACGCTATGGTACGGCCCACAAAATAATACCTTAACATATACTGTATATGGGATGTTTGCCTGAGTATATACACATATACATACAGTATGCTGTTTGAATACAGTGTCTACAACAGGGAAGATGCTAAATGCTATAACTTTTTTTGGACTATACCATTTGATATATGTTCTACGGTATTTGCCACTAACCTATATTGTGTTCTTCTAGGAAGTTCCACACCCACGTACTACAGTTTGATGGTGAGGGAGGTTGGAAGTTTGACCGCCTGGACACTGAGAAGCGGCTGGGGTTGAAGGATGAGAAGCAACACCTGGAGACGGTGCTCTCCGACATACCCACTAAGATGGAGAGATTAAAGGTATATAAATTATGCATTTTGTTTTATGTTCTTATTTCATCATGGGGCTGTCTAAAAACAATGCATAGTGGAAAAAATGGTCGTAGGTTTGTACAATAAATCTCTCGATATGCATCTTTACTATTCCACACCATTATTGATTAATACATACAGTACATACATACATTTGCCACAGGCAGTAGCACGATTGGTAGAGCACTCGCCTTCAAACTGTGAGGTTGATGGTTCGAGTCTTGAGCCAGCCAGTGTGTGTTATTGGCAGACACCAGTACTGTGGTGGACGGTGCGGTCTAGCAATCTGTGGCAACTGAAGTCCTTGATCATCAGGGCACCCACCCTAGCCCAGCTCATGAGCAGGGAGTGCATGGTGGTAAAAAACACATCATACATACAAGTTTAATAACTGCATCTCTCCCCTTGAGGGGAAAGGTGTATGCCTCATGTGTTAGAAGTGCAATGGGCCGTTAAAGTAGAGGATGTCAGCAGAATGGAACGTAATGAGATGAGAATGGTGAGATGGATGTGTGGGGCCAGGCTACAGGATAGAATAACAAATGTTGAGCTGAGGAGACGTTAAGGTATAAAGAGTATTAGCGAGGTGATGCGTACAAGTAGACTGGGATGGTATGGATATGTGGAGAAAATGGATGAACAAAATTGGGTGAAAAAATGCAGGTCTGTGATTGTGGAGGGAGCTGCACCAAGGGGTGGACCGAGGAAGACCTGGGATCGGACTATTCGTGCCGATCTCAAATCCAAGAACTTGACAAGTGAAGCAGCCCTTAACAGGGTTGCCTGGAACGCCGCCATTAGGACAAGAAACTGAAACTGCACGTATGTGTGGAACACTCAGTCTTAAAATTTTATGTATGTAAATTTTATGTACAGAGACTAATTACATCCTAATCCTCACAGGGTTAACATGTTACTGAACATTTTAATTATCCCCCCAGGAACTGTGCAGCATCCTGGGTGAAGACTCGTTACTGTTGGAGGAGAGTATAGCAGACGCCGGCAGTGATACTCCGCTCTCGGACTGATCTACTCCACCACAACAACAACACAACCTAGCTAATGCTCTAACAGGGGCGTCCTTACTTCTAATCAGGGTGTCCAACGAAAGCCGAGTATGGTATTTTTAGTCGTTTTTATTGTATAGGCCTACATAAGGATATAATTATGGTTCAAATTATGGCTTTGGAGGTGATATAATGGCCAAAGCTAAAATCTTGCTAATTTTCTTGTATTCCTTCTCATATTCATTCAAATCTTCAAACAAAATTGCTCCGATTTGACACCCTGCTTCTAATACCATCAATTTAACCACCCAGTCAACTCTTTGATAGGCGGTTCAATTGGTATTATATTTTCTACAAATTAGGATTAGGATTAGGTTAGGATAGAAGTTTGAGTTGACATATAGCCCTCTTTAAGTCGACCAATGCACTGTGAGATGATCCGTCACTTTTTTTCCTGTCAACTTAACCCACCAAGTCAACTCTCGGTTAGTTTAGGATAAATTAGATTAGGTTAGTGAGGTTAGGTTCATTAGTTCCAACCCTATCAGCATAACCCCCTATACAATTCAACCAATTCTACGTGAGTTAGTCAGTCATTTCAACCCCTAGTCGACTCTTAGAATTATCACCGACTTATATTTCTCCAAAGATGTTGAGAAAAATAAATTTAGGCTAGTTATGGTCAGGTTAGAATAGGCTTGAGCTCGATTAGGTTAAGTTAGGCTAGTTTTGTTTCAGATAAGTTTGAATTGAAATAACTTATAGTCCAGTTAGAGTAAGCTAGATTAGAATTGAAATAACTTATAGTCCAGTTAGAGTAAGCTAGATTAGAATTGAAATAACTTATAGTCCAGTTAGAGTAAGCTAGATTAGAATTGAAATAACTTATAGTCCAGTTAGAGTAAGCTAGATTAGAATTGAAATAACTTATAGTCCAGTTAGAGTAAGCTAGATTAGAATTGAAATAACTTATAGTCCAGTTAGAGTAAGCTAGATTAGAATTGAGTTGACCTATAATCTTCTTATAATAGATTCAGATAAGAAATGATAGCATGAAATGACCTATAGTCTTATATTAGATTCAGATGGTATAGAATAACTTTTTTTTTGGGGGGGAGGGGGGGGGGGATTTGACCTGTAATCTTATAAAATCCCCCTTGATTTGACCTGTAATCTTATAAAATCCCCCTTGATTTGACCTGTAATCTTATAAAATCCCCCTTGATTTGACCTGTAATCTTATAAAATCCCCCTTGATTTTGTTTTCTTCTTAGTCGACCTGTAATCATATATAATCCCCTTGATTTTTTTTTATATTTATTTTTTATTTGACCTGGAATCATATATTACCCTCTTGACTATTATTATTCCCGACTCCTTGACCAGGCATTTATCCCCACACAAAGAGATATACAAAGCCAGTATTACTAGTCAAGCTCAGAACTCGAGGCCCTAACCTGTTCATCTGTGGCTCAGGTCTCTCTCACTATCCGATGCCCCGATTTACAATATTAGTACAGTACAGTACAGTACAGGCTTTCAGGTGTTCGGGTTTGGGTTTTGGCTGGTCTGAAAACGCATCCCCATTTACCCCATTAATTTTAGGGTTCGCTATACGATTTTTCCTTTTAAGATCTGGTTTTAACCCTTCCTACCCGGTCTGCCTTAGGTAAGGACAGCACGAAAGAAGGGCCGCTACCCGGTATGCCTTATCTAAGGCATGAGCTTAATAGCCTAATTAAGCTTGGTCTGAACGCCATGCGTACGACGTATGTCAACAAACCCAAGCGTTCGTCACCGCACCTCCGAAAACAAGAAGGAGAAGACTCCTCAATGTTATTGTTCTGACGTCATGACGAAATTAGTGTCTGAAAAGCCCCCATATTGGCAACATCTCTGCAATATTGGCTCCACTGAAATCGTCATCACAACTGAACCAGTTGACTTACAGAGCTCTACTCAATGCCAAAATACAGATTGAAAACCGCACTACGATTATAGATGAGTGGGAAAGTTCTAGCAGTGAAAATAAACATAAATACGGTAGCCTAGGCCTAGACGTTTTTCAGCCATTTCGCCCGCGTAGGGGCGACCGTCATTGGGTAAGACAGCCCGGGGAGGAAGGGTTAAGGAACGTAACCCAATCGTAATGCGAGGGAGACCTGTATTTGTTGATTACTGGTACAGGTCTCCCTCAATTTACGATTGGGTTACGTTCCTGAAAACCCGATCTTAAATAGAAAAATCCTATAGCAAACCCTAAAATTAATGGAGTAAATGGGGATGCATTCTCGGACCAGCCAAAACCCAAACACCTAAAAACCTATAATAATATCGCAAATCGGGTCATCGGATAGTGAGGGAGTCCTGTATAGTAAAGCCTGAACATAGTCGGGTATTGGAGGTCTTAAGCCGGTATCACACGAGCGCTTTTATAGTCAACATTCGATGATCAACATTTCTGGAATATTTTGCACTGGTATCGGAAATTTGACTGATGATAGATGAACTTAGGTAACAGAAATATGATATATGTTTACCTCATAAGCTGCCAGACAAGTGTTGAGGATAAATGTTAAGGGAAAAATCTCATATGTGATACCAGCTTTACTGTAAAAAAGTATGCAGTGCGACACATTACCTTACTGATAGAGGGCATTTATCTTTTCTCTATATTTTGAGGGTTCCTTGTTCAAGATTTTATACATAATTTAATATACCGGTATACATTATATAGGCTTTATTTTTTTATGCTGATGCATAATAGTTATATATAGTTTTCTAGTATTTTCCTATATATAGATTCCTTGTGGCAGGTTTTATTGGGGCAGTTTTAGTATAGTCGCGCGGCAACTTAGAGAGTTTGGCGACAATTTAATTATGTCTAATTTGATAAATTTTTCCTAAACTAAGGCATAAATCATCTAAATAACCTTAACTTAACCTAACCTAAACTACTGTACTCTGTTTCATTTCATCTGACGGTAAATTTAATCACTTAACATCTGATTTTTCGATAACTAACGGAAAAATAAGAAACTACTATGTCCCTGCATCGTGTTAAAACCAAGTTTATATAATTAGCACCATATTTCACTACAAAATCTTCAAAATAACTTAGACAATTTGATGGGAACTTTGCAATTTACTGTCAGTTGAAAAGAAACAGAGTATAGTATTATTAATGTGGCGGCTCTGCTGAACAGTGAATAGCCATGTAAACAAAGCTACGCGCTGAATTCTTTAACCCGTGAACTGCTAGAACATGTGCAAAATATATGGCCAAGTTAAGGGAGGGGGGGGGGGGGGATGTGGTATGAAAAGATGCCACTACTTTCTATGTGTCACCCAAATTTCAGAGATTTCCCGGCACTGGCTTGGTTTTTGAAGGGTTATTTTTACACGTTTAAATAAGTAACACCCCGTTCTTAACATTAATCATCAATTGCAAACCCCAAGGCACTTGAATAAACTGATGAAAGCATATGGTCCTCCCAGGATTCTAACTCGGGACACCACACCCAGAACATAAGCATCTAAATACCATGGCTTCCGAGAGGACCTTCGCAGTCCGTGGGTTAAATCGGTGCGCTACTATATAAAAACTGCACCGTTTTATTAGAGTGCTGCCATATTGATATTGCAATTCATTGGTATAATAATGATTACAAGAATAAAGTATGTGATTGTAGGACTCCAGTAGATAGTTCTTTATAGTTATTAGTCATAATTCCTGTATATTGTCTGTATCTATGAGATTCTTGTATGCTCAACATTATTATTACTACACAGTGCATGGGAGTGTTAAGATATGTTATGCTCTTTATATATTGTGAAGCAGTGGTATAGGTAGCGCCAGCGAACTTGACAATAATCTTGACCCCTTCTTATAACTCAAGATTAATGAAAGCAATCTGGCTGATATTTCTATCATTTGGGAAGAGTCCACCAGGAAATAGGTGGGGATATTTACAGCCATTTTGCTCTAGGCCCTTTTGAGTTAACGAGAGGTCAGGGATTAAGATTATTGTCAAGTTCGTTGGCGCTACCTATACGTTGGGTGTGAATGTGTACAGGAGGCTTTGAAAGAGAGAGAGAGAAAAATTAAGTTACCAGTACCGATTCAAGAATTCGTTTTCAACCTTTTTTATCCTTATTTATCTACAGAGGCTAATCCTGTGTGAAATATTAAGCAATAAGGAATTACTGTACATTACATACATGCATACGTACACAGTCATTATTTCTGGTACATGTTGAAGCCTGGAAAAAGTTAGAGGAACCTTCGAGATACAGTCAGTCAGTCTGTCAGTAGCCAACCCTTACTCCCACAAGGGGTAGGGAGGATCAGCAAGAGATATGAGAAAGGAAAAGGAGGTGACGGGAGAAAAACACAAAAAGCAAGCACACAAGCACCAATCACTCATCAGCCCCTGAAATCAATGGCTTCACCTTCATAAAATCGTCGAAATGTAGCTGAAATCAAATAAAAAAAAAAGTCACTGGTACAGAAAGAGTTAAAGTTAGTTATACAGTCAATCCTCCGGTAACGCGTGTTTTGGAAGCGCGGATTTGGTGTCACGCGGTACACCCCAAATATCCAAACAATTTGTTAACACGGTCAATACTTACACTGGCGTGGGGTCTAGCCGGGCGCCGAACCTTACTCCCGACTTTTGTCACTACCGATGCTCATATCTCTGCAAATATATGGCCTAACCAAGTTTTTATGCATACCGGAGGTAGATATGATTGTTGCCGTGCATTGGGTGAAGACTAGAACACTCCACATTGTGTAGTTATTGTGTGAGGTGAGAATAATTACCGAAACACACTTATGTTATTGTTTGGCTATGTCGAGTGAGTGTGTGTGTGTGTGTTGTCATTGTGCATGTGTACACTACGTGGCTAGGTTATCTGGTCACCGAATCTTTACTTCCGACTTTCGTAATTTACCGATGCTTATATCTCTGCAAATAAATGGCCTAACCAAGTGGTTATGCATACCAGATGAAGATATGGTTGTTGCAGTGCGTTGGGTGAAGACTAGAACACCCTACATTGTGTAGTTATTGTGTGAGGTGAGAAATAATAAGATAACGAGTTATGCGGGAATTCCGAAGTTCAGATTTTCGCATATTTTCGATGCTCATATCTCTGCAAATAAATGGCCTAACCAAGTGTTCATGCATACCAGATGAAGATATGGTTGTTGCAGTGCGTTAGGTGAAGACTAGAACACCCTACATTGTGTAGTTATTGTGTGAGGTGAGAAATATGATGGCGGGATTTCAGAGCTTCGATCGAAAAATGTCGGCTACTGCTGTGACTCTCTCTCCTTAACTAGCCTTGCCTAAGCAAAATATTTATTCAGAGGTAAGAGTTGTTGCAATGGGCAAATTAACCCAATGCACATGTCAAATAACCTTTATAATTCATTTAATTATTATAACATAGGCTTTTATGGAGAAAAAGTGGACTTTGTGGAAACCCCCAGAACACCAAGGTACGTTTAACATGTAAACATATGGGTTCGGTAACACGGGAGATTACCAGAACACATTAGCCGCGTTACCGGAGGATTGACTGTATTTACTCCTTCAGATAGCTTGTACAGTAAACTTCCGTTAATCCGACGACCGATAATTCGAATCTCCCAATAGTCCGAATTTTTCAATTTGAGGCCAAATCCGAATTCACCCAATAGTCCGAATTTTTCAATTTGAGGCCAAATCCGAATTCACCCAATATTCCGAATTTTTGAATTTCCCGGGCGCGCGATATTTCCAAATATCGGCCCTCTAGCGGGCCAGGCCGGACTAAACAGTCTGCCGTTGTCGGTCTACCTGAAACGTTGTTTATCCCGTGTTTATCCTGTGATATAGTGACTTAGTGACTTAGTGATGGGTCCCACAGCAAGTTCAGGTGCACGAGGGAGGAATGACAAGAACAAACATAAGAGGAAGCACGTAACTCTGTCCATAGCTGATAAATTGCGAGTGATAGCGATGGTAGAGAAAGGCAGTGATCGGCGTAAAGTTATGGAAACTTTTAATATCGGTGCCTCCACAGTTTCAAACATAGTGAAGGCAAAGGCTAACTTATCAAAGTTTGTTGCCTTTGGAAAGTCAAGTTACACGGGTGATGTGAGAAAGACAATGAAAAAACCAAAACATGAAAAACTTGACGAGGCAGTGCATAAGTGGTTTACGGCCAAGCGGGCTGAGGGCAAGCCTATCTCAGGGCTTATGATAATTGAAAAGGCCAAGCAATTCCTGGGTGATATGAATATGGAAGACGATATAAAATTCTCCGACGGCTGGTTGAGAAACTTTAAAATTAGGCATGGGATTAGGGTCCTAGATGTCGCCGGAGAAAAGAATTCTGCCGACAAAGAGGCCGCCGATCGGTTTGCACACATTTTTGCTACCATTGTTCATGATCACCAGCTGACCCCAGACCAAATCTTCAACGCCGACGAGACAGGGCTATATTGGCGCTGTTTGCCAACAAGGACATTAGCTGGTAGAGGAGAGAAGGCTGCACCCGGATTCAAAATGAATAAAGAACGTCTCACAATCCTGCTGAGTGGGAATGCTTCCGGTAAATGTCGCAATCGTTTGTTTGTTATCGGCAAGGCTAAGAATCCCCGTGCTTTCAAGAACATGCGAGGGAAGTTGCCAGTGATCTATGATGCACAGAGCAATGCATGGATGACTGCCCAAGTATTCCATGATTGGTTCTTTAAACACTTTGTTCCCGAAGTCAAGGCCTACTTCAAGTCGATTGGCCTTTCTGAGGACACCAAGGCTGTCCTTTTCCTGGATAACTGCAGAGCACATCCCCCTGCCCACGAACTAGTGTCTGGAAACATCTTTGTCACCTACTTGCCCCCTAATGTGACTAGTCTGATACAACCAATGGACCAGGGTGTGTGCCAAAAGTTTAAGCAGAGCTACAAGTCCTCATTTGCCCGCAAGCTGATTAACTCTGATGCATCAGTAAAAACTTTCCAGTCAAGTTTTTCCATCAAGGATGCCATATATGATGCTGCCCTAGCCTGGAAGGATGTTTCAGAGGTAACCCTCAAGAAATGTTGGAACAAGCTGTATGCCCAGGTCGATGACCCTGAAGAGGTTGAAGAAGATGAGCACGATTTCGAAGGCTTTCTTGGGCGTCGCAGGGAGGCAATCAACGAAATCCGAGGCCTGATGGATACCGTGCCGGTCAACGACCCCAAGAGGATGACTGAAGAGGATATTGAGGAGTGGGTTGATGTGGATGGTGACCTGCAGGGCGAGGAAGAGGTGACAGATATAGAAATTATCCGGAGTGTTGTGGAGCCAGAATATGTTGAGGAGCACTCGTCTGAGGAAGAGGAAGAGGCAGATGACGATGGCAAAGTAACCTGGAAGGAAGCTGCTACCTATTTCGATGGTATGGTCAAATTTGTGGAACAGTCTAGCCAATATAATGCAAGTGAAACAATCGATTTCCACATCCTCCGTAATGAGTTCTATGAGAAAAGGGGCAGGGCAGGCAGACATCAGGGACCTGATGAAAAACATGCACCACCATGGCCGCCGATCAGATGAACCAGATAACCCTAGACCTGCAACAATGCCTCTCACAGACGACTCGCGTACCAGCTCACCTGAACCTCTTACCACACCAGAACCTATGCCTCTTGCTGATTTTGAAGGCTGGGAGGACCTAGCATCCCCTGTGAAGGCCACTCCTGAGGTAGCCCCAGCCGCCCCTGTGGTAGCTCCTGCCAGCCTAGCCACTCCTGAGGTAGCCCCAGCCGCCCCTGTGGTAGCTCCTGCCAGCCTAGCCACTCCTGAGGTAGCCCCAGCCGCCCCTGTGGTAGCCCCAGCCACCCCTGTGGTAGCTCCTGCCAGCCTAACCACTCCTGAGGTAGCCCTAGCCCTAGCTCCCCCTTCAGATATTGAAGGCTTGGAGGATATGGCTGTGGAGTAATAATCAGTGAAGTGTAGTAGATTTAAGGACCCCCAAAAAAATATAAAACCAGCAAAATACAAAAAAAAAATAAGTCTTTTTAAGTTAATTTTACATTAAAGTACACTTACAGTACAGAGCAGTGATTATAAGTTACTAATATGGGGCTAGGGGGCTAGTGGCTGGGTTGGGGCTGGTGCTGGGGGCTTATCTTCAATGCTACACATCTCTTCTCTTCATATAAGGTGAGTTAAAGTCATGATTAGTCATTATTATCATTATTATCATTATTATCCTGTGTTTGTGTCTTGGTTTGGGTCTTAAAAAAAAAATCGGGGGTGGGGGGGGGGTAACGTCCGATAATCCGAAAAATCCACTAATCCGAACGAGGGCCGGTCCGCTGCCCTTCGGATTAACGGAAGTTTACTGTATATGATTAAAACAGCAGTACCGGTACTATATTTAATACAGTGTCTTTATAATTATCGTCATATATTTGTCAATTTTGTTTACGTTGTTTCATACTGGTCCCGTATACGTTATAGCTTTACTAGTAACCACTTAAGTACGAGTGATGTTATTTGTCTTTTTATGCTGGCTATCATTAGACGATTTTATGATGTTTAGGAAGGATTTATTATAGTCAACGAATTAAGGGAGATATTATAATGTAAAACTTGCAAAATGTATGTAGGCCTATGTATTTACTCAGGCCCATTCCCCACTTTTCCAAAAAAAATGGGGGGGGGGGGGGCAACATATACTAGCCAAAATCGAAACGGCACAATATAAAGACAAAAGACCACCTCTCCGATCACGAATTAACGGAAGTATATTACACCTCTCGGACTAAGAAATGTCCTTCCTAAGCTGCATAAAATTGTGTAATGGTAACCGGAATATAAGGAATAATGGCGCCACCCGTACACGTGGTTTACAACACACTATTTTAACCCCTTCTGTACTGGTGATGTCTTTTTCATTTTCTTCTTTCCATATTTAGTGGATTTTGTGCAGTATGAGAAGGATCTGTGGTAGTAAAATGGGTTAAGTGAGATAGTTCGAAGGCTGTTAATTGCTGGAGGCCTTTTTATAACTCGTCTAATATTTGTCAGAATATGATGAAAAGGATGTCACCCGTACATAAAGGGTTATATACCACCTGTTGTTTATGAAGTATTTTTTAGAATCTATGCTCTATGTATCGCACTTTAATTATGAAGTTTGATCCTTAGAAGATCGGGTGACGCATTTCCTATCTGTTTTCTGGCTATTGTTAGATGATTTTATTCAGATTAGGAGGGGTATTGAGATGGTCTTTACCCTTATAATTCTCACAGATCTTTACTAAGCTGTATAGAATCGTCTAATAATTATTATGTTCCTTCCAACAACCAACTATACTCCTAAAATCGATTAATGAAATTTACAAACACATGTGGCAGTCCGTGGATTCGAATCCAGGATGCTCACACCGAAAAATAGCCAGAATAAACTGTCAAAATGCGTCATAAAACTTCAAAGAGTAAATATATCTACTTTATTGCAACTTTCTCATAAATAATTATTATATGTATGAATTTCCTCTCCACTGATAATTTTCAATTCCCATTATATATGTTACACTTCTCAGTGCTATATTCCTCTTTTTCATGTCTTGTAATAAACTTTGTTTTGGAAACTGTTTGCAATCAGAATAGATGCTACAATAAAGTACAAACATATGTATCCATCAAAACCTGTTTAATTTAGTTTATCTTTATGGATCATTGCATTCAAGAATTAGAAAGGAGATGTTAACTTTCTGACTTTACCTTTATCATCATTCTTATTTCTAACTTTTTTCCTGAGAGTGGTGAAGGCAGTGGGGCGCCCCCATAATGGTGTGCCCCATGGTTCCCTAGTGTCTTATTCTCACAGCCCACTGGCACAAGTCGGCCTTTCTCTGGCGTAGGGATGCGACGACCCCACCGCCCGCCACTTTGGGTGCAATCAGCTTCTGGAGCAGTGGACCACTGGTTCTTATCTTCAGAAATTTCCTGTCCTTGGTATGCTTCCAGCCAGGGCCCCACTGGGGTAAATAGAATAGCAAAACAGTGGTGGAACTCCCATCTGGGTGAGGGACTGCTCTGGGTCTGCTCCTTCAGTGTTAATGGTCATAATCCACTTAGTGGAAATGGCACCGTGGAGTGGGTCATTTGGGGCATGTCTAGAAGCCTGGAGGCTGTTTCTGCCATGGCCATCCCTTTTGGGGCACTTCCTCTGGAAGCGGGGCGTCGGATTTGATGATGATGATATGATAGATGTTAACTTATATAATTTTATGTTATCCTCTACCCAACCTTAGCCATTTCTGTCTGTCTCTTTTCCTGTACTCCTTTTCCTACCTCGTGGACAGGAAGCTAGGAATCCTCCTCACCTTGTAAAATTCACCTACCAGACGATACCGAGAAAGGGGCGGGGGAAATGCGAAAATGGTCCCGGACCCTAACAAATTGAAACTTTAAATGCTGGTTCTGTTCGGTCTCTGTCTCGAGTCAGGCACCCCCAGCTATAGGGTATATACATACATAGGTGATACACTTCATCACTAATGTGCCAAGGACATTTTGCGTCATTTTTTGAAGTGCATAACCTGTGCTTGAGGGGGTTAAGTACAGTTCAGGTGTTAATAGTACAGGTCTTCCTCGATTTACGATTGGGTTACATACCTGATCTTAAATGGAAAAATTGTATAGCGAAGCCTAAAATTAATGGGGTAAATGGGGATGCGTTCTCGGACCAGCCAAAACCCAAACCCAAACACCTAAAAACCTATAATAATAATAAGTAACACCCCATTCTTAATATTAATCATCAATTACAAACCCCAATGTACTTGAATAAACTAATGAAAGCATATGGTAGCAATGAAGACGCCGATGCTGCGGCTAAGAATGCTATTTTAATGATCCCTCGCCAGCCCCACCTTCCGTTAGGTGATTGGCTGTCCTTACTCAAGCCTTCTATTCTTTGCACGTGGCAATCTCATTGGGATGCTCTACCCTGCAATAATAAACTCTGTGCAATCAAACCTTCTGTCCGTCCTTGGCCCTCGTCTTCCAGGTCTCACAGGTGTGAGGCAGTTTTACTAACTAGACTTAGGAGGGCGGGTGCCCAACCCCGAAAAGGGTTGAAATAGGGGAGCTATCCCCCCGCCAAAGGCGGCTTTCTAGGGCCTTTCCTAGCTGATGCTGAGAGGATTGGGTTCTAGTCATGTGGTGATGGGCTGGTCTATTAGAGTGAGAACTGAGCAATCTCTGCCATACCCATAGCTTACTCTGACTGTTCATTTTACTTATATATTTTCTAGATCTCAAGTGACGGCGTCTCTAACGTGGATTGACCTCCCAATCTACCAAGATTGGAAGCCAAAGCGTCACATTTTTCCCTTGCCCCTCAACTTTCTCTTCATAATTGCTGAGGGACACAGGGCCCTGGGTGGGGCTTTGGTTTCCCGGGCATTTCCGCACCCTCCTCAGCTCCCCGCCATGGAGTGGCTTCGGTCACCCAGGCTTTATTGTGATCGGCGGGGAGGGTTCTGTGGGGGCGCTCGGTTATGGCCTTGGCCTTGCTCAGGGCCTTGGGGAACAACAACAACAACAACAACTAGACTTAGGATCGGCCATTCCCGCCTGACTCACGGTTATTTGATGTCCACTCCCCGCACTCCGCCCCCTACCTGCTCCTCCTGTCATTCCCCTCTAACTGTTCGCCACGTCTTTGACTGCCCAGATACTGCCCGTCTGCGTACGGTTTGTTTTGGTACTAAATCATTCACTGACCTTTTATCCGATTCTCCGTCATTTTCCATCCCCCCTATCGTCCGTTTTTTGCGTCGCCTTAAGCTCCTTTCAGTAATCTGATCCAATCCTTCGGGCCAGACCTATGAGAGTTCCGTCTGGAGCTCAGTGGTCTGGTTAATCTGCTCTACATAACTAACTAACCCTCCCAGGATTCGAACTCGGGACACCACAACCAGAACATAAGCACCTAAACCATTATACCACCAAATGCCAGACCTATGAGAGTTCCGTATGGGGCTCAGTGGTCTGGTTAATCTGCTCTACATAACTTAACTAATTACACCACCAACGCAGTTCAGTCATCGGATAGTGAGGGAGACCTGTATACAGTAGTCCATGTTTTAGTCTACTCTCAATTATATGAATGCCTCTGGAAGTGAGTACCTTTCTTGTACTTCGTAAAAAAAAAAAAAAATTTGTTATTGCCAGATGCCGTAATTCCCGAGAAGTGCAACTACTGTATAGTCATTGAAATTAGAAAGTTTATATTTTTCTTTGTGTATATAATCTGTATATGACAAATGCTCAGCATTTACTTCTTTGTTAGTCACCTATCATTATTAACCCCTTCTGTACCAGCGACATCTTTTTAAATTTTATTCTAGCTACCTTTAGACGATTTTATGAAGTTTAGGAAGGGTATATGATAGCTGAAAGAATTAATTGAGATAGTCTGTAGCCCTTTAATTAGTAGACATCCCTCCTAAGCTGAATAAAGTTGTCTACTAAATATAGCTAGAATGAAATGAAAAAGATGTCGCCGGTACAGAAAGGGTAAATATAAACAAATGTAAAGGAATAGTTTAGTTTCTACTGTATAACCAGCATTGTGTGTTTGACTGAAAAGTGGTGAGTTAAGCTGGTATCACACAAGAGCTTTTATACTCAACATTCGATGATCAAAATTTTTCTAGTAACATTTATGGTATATTGTGCACTGGTATCGAAAACTAGAGTGATGATAGGTGAACTTAGGGGACCCAGATATTATAAATGTTGACCTCATAAGACCAGCGTTGGAAATAAATGTTGAGGGAAAAAACTCTTGTGTGATACCGGCTTTACTCTTGTCACCAGCAAAACTAGGTCACTTTTTGACACAAGATGTAAATATGATGTTGAAATTCTACTTTTGTTTTCATGACTCCCATTTCTATTAATAATAAGTAACCTTATTAATTATCTTGCATATGTTTCCACACAGCGATTTTGGTTAGTTCTTTTGCATTTATCTTGTATCGCCCCAGCTTTGGTTTGTTTATTTTGCAAGTTTTACATTTGTTCGCTCATGGGTGTGGTGTCCCGAGTTCGAATCCCGGGAGGATTATATCTATCTATCTATCTATTGCCGGACGCCTTACTCCTCTTTACGAGGGTGGCCACACACAACGCCCCCAAGCAGACCTAACCCCTGTGAGAAGGACAATCCGTGCCAGTTTACTGAAGGACTTACAGGATTGACCACTCAACTTAGGGTCCGTCTAACTCCGAGGCCTTCTATGTATATTTTTTAGCACTATTTTTCTACAGTGGTGTGCGGCTAGTCCATCCACTAACCTGCTTCACCCTTAGGTGAGCAGTACGGATTTGTATAAGGTTTACTCCCCTAGACAGGTTGCCGACCAAGGCTGATATATATTATATATGTTAATGTATATGCTTTCATTAATTTATTCAAGTACATTGGGGTTTGTAATGGAGTATTAATGTTAAGGTCGGGGTGTTCCTTAATTCATGCTGTCTGATTGTTTTCACTCCTGCCTGCTTACTTCATGTAGCCCTGATACACTTCAATTCTTGCTAGATTTTTAGTATTAGCTAAGACCAGCCCTATGAGAGTCTCATTGTGACTCATTGGTCTCATTTTGATGAACTCACCATCCTTCTCCATCTATCCTATAGTTCGTTCCCTTGCACCCTGTTCACTCCTTGGTAAGATCTGATTATTATTTCTCATTCTGTAGGCTACATCTCCTAATGTTCCCTAAGAGCTCGTGATTACTCCCTAATATTGTCAAAACCTTAGCTTTGGCTGAGGCCAGCCCTATAAGAGGTACGTTTTGTAACTCAGTGGTCTGGTTAAACTACGAATAAAAACGGAAAATAAGACTCAGTGGTCTGGTTAAACTTGTGTACAAAAAAAAATATATATGGTAATTTTTTTTTTTTTTTTTTTTTAAGAGACAATGAACGGAGGAAGGAAAAACACAGATAAAACAAAAAGGTCCATGTGCCTAAAGGCATCCTCCATTCATAAAATGTTTGTAACAACTGGATTTAAACATTTGTTGATTGTAAGTTTGTGGAAAGCAATTCGAGGGAAGTGAATTCCAAAGAGTAGTAGCTCTGGGGATAAATGAATTCTGATAAGCAGAAGTTCTGCATTGTGGAGGAGAAAGTGTAAATTCATGGGCGCTCTCAGCTGCCCTAGTTCTACGGGGAAAGATGTGGAGAGGCGGCACAATTGAAGCAAGTTCCTCGGAACAATTGCTGTGAAAATATCTGTAGAATAATGCAAGGGATGCAACGTTTCTTCGTATGGCTAATGTAGGAAGGTCCTGTGTGATTGCAGGGTTATTGATTAATCTAATAGCTTTATTTTGAATTTTGTCCAACTGCCTCAATGCAACCACTCCACTTCCACCCCACAGAGGTGAACAGTAATCCATCTGAGAGCGCACATGACTTTTATATATTACGGCCAACTGCTCGTCAGTGAAGAATTCTCGAACTCTGTACAGGAGTCCCAGTTTTTTAGAGGCATTCTTAGCAATGCTTCTAACATAATGTGTCCAGCTCAAGTTAGTAGTTAATGTTACACCGAGAATGTCAATACTAGGGGAAGTGGGAATATTTACATCATTAAAAAATATATGGGAGTCAGTGAGATTCTGTCGGTTAGAAAATTGAATGTACTTGGTTTTCTGTGCATTAAAGGAAACTAGATTCTCTTGTCCCCATTCATTAATTCTAGAAAGGTCCTGGTTCAGAGAAATTGCAGTGTTTATTTTTGAATTTATAAGATCGGGTTGGGTGAAAGAATTGGTAAATGTGAAGGAACTGTGGAGTGTTGAGTCATCTGCGTAGGAATGTATTGGATTATGAGTGGTAGATATGAGATCATTGATATGAATGAGGAACAGAGTTGGGGCCAAAACTGATCCCTGGGGAACACCAGCATTTATTGAGTGAAATTGAGAATAAAGGCCATCTACCATTACACGTATTTTTCTGTTATGAAGATAAGAAGAAATTAGTGGAACTAATGATGCAAGGCCGTAGTGTGACATCTTCGACAATAAGGATTGATGCCAGACTCTATCAAATGCCTTTGATATATCCAGTGCTATTGTATGTGTTTCACCATGTTGGTCTGTAGCTTGGTTGATTTGATGCGTAAGAAGGCAAAGAATGTCTGCAGTTGATCGACATCGTCTAAAACCATATTGCCTATCACTGATTAATTTATTATTCTCCAGATGCTTAATTATGTGATTATTTAATATAATTTCAAAAACTTTGCCAAGAGTGGAAGTTATAGCTATTGGTCTGTAGTTTGATGGATCTGAAGAGGCACCTTTTAGGAACTGGATGGATGTTTGCTTCTTTCCAGGGTACTGGGAAGCATGAGGTATGAGTACACAGACGGAAAAATTTTGCCAATACAGGAGCGAGCACCAAGGAGCAATTCTTAAGTACTATTGGAGGAATTTCATCTGGACCAGGAGCCTTATCTACGGAGAGATTCTGCAAAATAGTTTTGACATGTCTGGTGTGGATCTTAAGTGAGGGAATTTCAGGTGAATTAAAATTAAGTACAGGGACATCTTGATTTATTTCATCTAAGGTTGAGTTGGTGGAGAAAATATCTGCAAGAAGGTTAGCTTTACCTCGTGGGTCACTTACAAGATTGCCAGTCGGAGATTTTAATGGTGGAATGGATGAAGCAGTAGTGAAGTTGGATTTGAATGAGTTAAGAGTAGACCAAAATATTTTGTTATCATTTGGATTATTTAGAAGTTTATTTGCCTGCTTATGGAGAAAGTTTGATTTAGTTAGGTTTAATACAGTTTTGGCATGATTTCTGATGTTTCTAAAGTAATTAAATGCAGTGTTATGAAGGTAAAGTAAGTGGAGCCTTGTGATATCAAGGGGTGCCTGCACAGGAGGAAGCCATATTGATGAAGTTGCGATGGTGATTTCTTTCCCATTGTAGTTGGTCCTATGGTGGTCGCTCTCTCTCCTTGGTGCTGCGGGGGCTGCTTGTTGACCAGGGGGGTGGCACTTGAGTGATCCTTGAGAATGCTGGATTTATTTGTCTCTTACAGTCTATCTATTTATCTATATATTCTGGCGCATACCACTTTTGTTTATTTTCTATTTTAATTTTAGGAAAGATGTTAAGAATACCATTGTGCTTGATGGCTTCATGATCTGTGCTGTTCTGTAGACTATCCTCTTCGCTGCAATGTTTCATCTCTCTCACTATACTATCGCTACTACAATAATCAGCGTTCCTCAGAGCTCTCAGTGTATACCACCTCCTCTACGTAGGGTACGTAGTATCTGTCTTACAACACAATCCCACCCCTACTCTGTGCAACTCTCCAACTCAAAGAGTAAAACGATACTCCCAATCTTTCTTCTATTCAACAGCTGAGCTCTGGAATTCTCCCTGAATCCATCTTTCCCTCATCCTATGACCTAAATAGTTTCAAACTCCGGGTGTCCAGGCATTTTGGCTCGACTGTTCCTTGATTTTTGCCTTGTCACTCTTTCAGCTCTGGGGGAGGCACTCATCACAGGCAGTTTTGCCTTTTGTCTCCCTCATCCACATAGAAAAAAAAAGAAGAAAATCACAGGATGTTTGTTTGGTTTGGTGTGAGTTAAATTAAGTTTGACCTAGTACCTGGTGTGTGTGTCCCTTTAGCTTTGTTTGGTAGTTGGTCCTTATGTTCTCAAGCCCAGGGACTACGACTGTCCTTCCGTAAGCACGGTATTTAAGCATTTAAAACGACCCTTCAAATATCGTGCCAGTCCTGGGAAATGTCTCAAAATTGAGTGAAACATAGGAAGTAGTGGCATCTCTTCATACCACATCCTCCATTCCTCCTCCCCCCCCCCCCCACCCTTCATTACCCACCCCCTCCCTAACTTTTTGAGATCTTGCTTACACACAGACTAACGGAGATAAGAACATAACCTCCGTCCAAATTTGTTGGAGGAGGTAATAATTACTGTATGTAGTTAAAGTCTACGGACATTACTAGCCATGTTTCAGTTACTTTAAGGGGTGATATATTCGTACTGGGATACCCGGAGACTCCTGGATATTTGAGGTATTTAAATTTGATATGGGTGTTTCTCAGGATTTGTCCCATCTTATAAGGTATCGCTCTGCCATGATTTGAATGTGTAACAATTAACAACAGATATAAGGTGCCTCGAGTTGCATCCTTAATGAAGTTAATATCATTGTCGATCTTGTATCATACTATTCATTTAGTGTTGCTATATTTATGTGTTTGGTAAGTTGTAAAACATCAGTTTAACCCTTTCACGCACATATGACACAGAGGTTGCCAGATAAGCAATAAGAAATAGTTCTCTCACTCTTATAATTACTCTCCAAAATTAGTTTTCTGCCCACAGCTAACTCAAAGACAACTGCAGTCTGCAGAGGTTGAAGTAACTAAACTAAAGGTTTCTAAATACCCCTGATGGTAACAAAGGCTTTAAAGTATCCCCAATAGGCTCAAAATCGCGTCATATGTCGGAGAGGTTTAAGATTAAATTATGCTTCATTATACGTAGGCAACATTGTAATAGGCGGTTACTAATCATAGTTATATTTATTCTTCTGATATTTTGGTTCTTGTTTAATTCTGAAGGATGAAGCTGACTACTAATCCCTCCTTTACCTGTGACGTCGTTTTGTTTTATTTCTGATGCATTTAGACGATTTTATAAAGCTTCGGAAGGATGTATAGTAGGTAAAAGGATTAATTGAAATAGCCTTTCCGTAGATTTACCTCCCAATCTACCAATATTGGAAGCCAAAGCGTCACATTTTTCCTTTGCCCCTCAACTTTCTCTTCATAATTGCTGAGGGGCACAGGGCCTTGGGTGGGGCTTTGGTTTCCCGGGCGTTTCCGCACCCTCCTCAGCTCCCCGCCATGGAGTGGCTTCGGTCACCCAGGCTTTATTGTGGTAGGCAGGGAGGGTTCTGTGGGGGCGCTCGGTTATGGCCTTGCTCGGGGCCTTGGGACTGTTCGGCCAGGCAGCTTGGGGAACAATAACAACAACAACATTGAAATAGCCTGTAGCCTTTTAATGTGTAGACGTATTTCTTAAGCTGAATAAAATCGTCTAGTAGTTGCCCGAAAAAAGTAAAAAGGATGTCACCGGTACAGAAGGGGCTAAATTGCTGTTGAACATTTAACTACATTATATATTTTCCTATCTATATTTGTAGTCAGTGTGTTGTATATTCCTCTTCTTTGATGGGTTGCTGGTCTTATCAGAATGGAAGTTGAACGTTTCTCTGGCCACCCATAGGTTTGAATCTCCACCTCTTACATATTATTATTATTATTGTTATGGGTGAGGGCTGGTCCTATCCAGAGTGAGGTTTGGCATCCTCTACCCAACCTTAGGCATTTCTGTCTGTCTCTTTTACTGTCCTACTTTTCCTTCTGGGGGCAGGAGACTAGGAATCCTCCTCTCATTGTAAAATTCACCTACTAGACGAGACAGAGAAAGGGGCGAGGGAGCGCGAAAGTGATCCTGGACCCTAAGCACTGGAGCTTTTAATGTTTCAGTTTGGGCTCTGTCTCGAGTCGGCCACCCTGTATTTTTTTGTATTCTTTTATTTGCTACTTTTTGTCTTCAAATTTGCCTTTTTTACTCTGGCTTCATTA
Source organism: Paralithodes platypus (assembly GCA_032716605.1). Lineage (NCBI taxonomy): Eukaryota > Metazoa > Arthropoda > Malacostraca > Decapoda > Lithodidae > Paralithodes > Paralithodes platypus. Next base: position 4,391,431 of record CM064534.1, on the reverse strand, counting down.
CTACCTATTTGTTTTAGACATTCCTCTTTAATTTTGACATGCATCATTCATCATCATGGAAAATATTTATAATAATTACGAGAAATATCGAAGTAATTATCGATTTATCAAAGATGATTCGGATTGTCTTAAAGTATATATTACTATTATTATTATTATTATTAGCCTATTATGTGGTGGATTGTGTTCTTTCATTTCATAAATTTTATTTTAGTAAGCGTTGTTTCCACATAGCGATTTTGATATGTTGTTTTGACTTTATATTGTCTTTGTCCCAGTTTTGGTTTGACTTTGTTTGCAAGTTTTACATTGTAATTAGTATTATTATTAGTAGTAGTAGTAATAGTAGCATTATCATTCTTATTTTATTTATTTATTTATTTATGTATTTATATATTAAATTTTTGCAATTGTCATTATTATTATTATTATTTTTTATGTTGCTATCTTTAAAAATCTTATGAATATTTCCTGCTTCTCTGCTTGTTGAAACCCCAAATAGTGTACACAGTTTATTATATAGGTAGGCATGAGTGTTGTATAATTGGCCTCTTGCGAGTTTCAGGCTATAAGTAAGTTGGAGCTGTAAACATCGATATTAAAGAGAAATGCAATAATAATGTGTTGGTGGTGCAATGGTTTAGATACTTATGTTCTGGGTGTGGTGTCCCGGGTTTGAATCCCGGGAGGACCATAGGCTTTCATTAGTTTATTCAAGTGCATTGGGGTTTGTAATTGATGATTAATATTAAGAATGGGGCGTTACTTATTTCTGATGAATAGAAATTATGATCAATTTGGTTTTATGTGTCTATACTGTATATGTATTATGACCGTATTTGGTTTTATGTGTCTATACTGTATATGTATTATGACCGTATTTGGTTTTATGTGTCTATACTGTATATGTATTATGACCGTATTTGGTTTTATGTGTCGATACTGTATATGTATTATGACCGTATTTGGTTTTATGTGTCTATACTGTATATGTATTAAGACCGTATTTGGTTTTATGTGTCTATACTGTATATGTATTATGACCGTATTTGGTTTTATGTGTCTATACTGTATATGTATTAAGACCGTATTTGGTTTTATGTGTCTATACTGTATATGTATTATGACCGTATTTGGTTTTATGTGTCTATACTGTATATGTATTATGACCGTATTTGGTTTTATGTGTCTATACTGTATATGTATTATGACCGTATTTGGTTTTATGTGTCTATACTGTATATGTATTATGACCGTATTTGGTTTTATGTGTCTATACTGTATATGTATTATGACCGTATTTGGTTTTATGTGTCTATACTGTATATGTATTATGACCGTATTTGGTTTTATGTGTCTATACTGTATATGTATTATGACCGTATTTGGTTTTATGTGTATATACTGTATATGCAATATAACCATATTTGGTTTTATGTGTATATACTGTATATGCAATATAACCATATTTGGTTTTATGTGTCTATACTGTATATGTATTATGACCGTATTTGGTTTTATGTGTCTATACTGTATATGTATTATGACCGTATTTGGTTTTATGTGTCTATACTGTATATGTATTATGACCGTATTTTATCTGGTAATTCTGCTAAATATTGATGGCTACAGCTGCAACTTCCTTATAAACCAAAACTAATTTGCCGACTTGCGAGTTTCGTTATATAAGGAAGTTGGAGCCCTAGACATCGATATAAAACGGAAAGGCAATAATAATGTAGGTTTTTGATAGATAAAAAGTATGGGAAATTTAATTATATGTAATTATAAATATACTACGACTGCATTTTAGCTGGTAATTCTGCTTAATATCGATGTCTACAGCTCCAACTTCCTTATAGCCTGAAACTCGTAAGTGGTCAATTGGCTTCTAATCAGCATAGGGGCGATCAATGAGGGTTCAGACCAAGAAAAATGGCATCAGACTGATCGTGACAATAAGATATATTAAGAAATACATATTTTTAAAGAGAGAACACAGGTCAGGTCAGGTGAAGGTATTGAGGGATAAGCCTTTACAACGGCACTCTCTATCACTCAATTGACCAATATTGGCATGGGCTTAAGCTGGTATCACACCAGAGCTTTTATAGTCAACATTCGATGATCAACATTTTTCTGACAACATTTCTGGAATATTTTGTTCTGCTATCGGAAATTAGATGGGTGATGGATGAATTTAGGTGACCAAAATATTATAAATGTTGGCCTCATAAGCTGCCAGACCAGTGTTAAGTATAAATGTTGAGGGAAAAGTTCTCGTGTGATGCCGGCTTTACCCTCACACCTCACAGACATAATTACAGCAGCCACTTTGTATTTCTAGAACATCGATTGTACGGTTGGCCAAATAAGTCGTGTCGCCGCTGTCGTTACGTTTTGCTCGCTGTGTGCTGTATTGATGTCTGTCAGATGTTGAATAGGGTGTGTAAAAATAGGATTTTTTGTGTATATCTCAGTCGAAACTATGAATTAAACCTTAGATAGTGCTGATACCAATTATTGATCGAGTTATTCTTGGTGCCGCGACATCACTTATTTGGGCAATTGTACCACATAGAATAATAGCTATAATAATAAAATTTTAACATATTGCACCAGACACGAAATATTTATTGTTAGTATGGTTTGTTTACTTCTATTTTTAGGCCACGGTAGTGGCGCCGATATAAAGGACAGTCTCTCATCCGGTCTGGTCCGATTCGTAACCGTAAACAAAGAGACCCCGTAAGAAAGGGCTGGTCTCTCGGTCTTTACGGGGTGGATGGTCCTTTTTCACAGCTGAGGGGGGAAGGGAGGGGACGTTGAGGAGACGGATAGGTGCACTGGACGAGGGAGTTAGTTACAGGGGAAAGGGAGGTTGAGTAGAAGGTAGAGAAAGAGGAGTTGAGTGGAGGGTTGGTGGGTGGAGTGAGGTTGAATGGAAGATTGATAGCTGGAGTAGAGGGGAATATTAAGTGAAGGGGAAGGGGGTGTCGAGTGGAAGGTTGGTGGATGGAGTGAGGTTGAGTGGAAGATTGATAGATGGAGTAGAGTGGAGGGGAAGAGGACTTGAGTGGAGTGGGTTATCATGCAAGGTTAGTGTCTGGTTTGCAGGAGAAGACTATTTATCATCCGAAGGTGTGAAGGAACAATGGATGTTTGGATGGTGCAAAGGGGATGGATGATTTGTGACGGAAAGGCGTGCAATATCTGACTAAAGAAGTTGATCGGGGGGACAAGATAGAGTAACTAGAGTCTGTTTTGTTTCCAGCTGATGGTAAATTGCTGTCTCGCTATCCTGATTACGCTGGTATTACCAAGATTTTGTAGCGATATACGTTGCTAATTATGAAAACTTGGTAATAATATGACGCAGAGACATAGCAGTATCATATTTTTCCATTTAGAATATTGAATTATTATGTTCCCTCCACCAACCGACTTTACTTCTAAACTCAATTAATGAAATCAACAAATACATGTGGCAGTCCAGGGATTCGAACCTAGGATGCTCACACCGAAATTCAGTGTATTTATCCATTGCGCTACGAAGACAGTTAAAGAATGGTGGACAACCCTACGATTTATTATGCAGTTTCGAAATCAGATGTTAAGGGATTCTAATTACCATCAACTGAAAGTAAACCAACTATAGATAAACAATGAGCAGAAAATAAAACATGACCGAAAAAAGATGATTGTGAGGAATTCAAGGACATATCCCCTTTTATTTTGTGTGTGATAGGAAACATGCAAACCTCGAAAGTTATAGACTAGATGACATTTAGGATAACGAACGTAAAGAGAGATCTGATGATTAAAGCGTGTTGTTGCCGAGCCATTCAGTCTGCTCCTTATCTAGTCATAGTGAGATATTGGTGTTGAAAGAATGAATTAATAGACTAAGGATGAATGGCTGGGGAAGATATTTATTGTGTGAAGATACAGCAACAGTTTAATACAATAAATTACTTTTGCTTTAGGGGTAAGATGAGGGAAATTGGAAGAGAGGAGAGAATAAAAAATGAAAGAGTGAATGACAAATAAGGTGAAGATGTGAAAGGAGGAGAAAGAATAAGAATGAAAAATAATAAGAATGAGGAAGAATGTGAAAGAATTAGTAAGAAAGCGAAATAATGAGAAACTGAGTGATATTGAGAATGTGTAAGAATGAGAAGAACTAAGAGAACCCCGATATTTATACTGTTATATTATTTTAACTTTCAGTACTGGTGACGTGTTTTTTATTATTGAATTTCAGCTACACTAAGATGACTTTATGAAGCTTAGGAAGGATCTATGGCAGCTACACGGATTAAATTTTATTGTTGGTAACCTTTTCACTGATAGACGTCCTTCCTAAGTTGCATAAAATCGTCTGATAGTTGCCAGAATGTATTAAAAAAGGATGTCACCGGTACTGAATGGGTTAAGGGGGAGTGTGGGTGGAGAGGTTCAAATACCACATCAAACGCGGGAAGAGGGTTGGGTTACACACGGAAGCTTTTATCCTCAACATTCAATAATCAACATTTATATGGTAAAAAAATTTGTGATCTTGAGCGCAAGGTTACCAAATCAAGTCCGCTGGATAGTAAGTATTGTATATAAGTATATATATAATTGCTAGAATAATAACACAATCTCTACAATATTGCTAGTTTAATGCCACAATCTTTACAATATCGCTCTAAAATGTCTCAAATGTCTAGAATATCGCTAGAATGTATACTGCTAGGTGTAAATATTTGCCTCTAGATCGTAGGCGCTGGGATCGGAAGCTAAAGTGGCCATAGATTAATTTAGGTGACAATTATTTACAAAGTGTACTTCATAAGCTGCCAGACCAGTGTTGAGGATAAATGTTGAGAGGTAAAGCGCTCGTGGGATACCGGCTTTAGCCCCTACTGTATTGGCGACGTCTTTTATCATTATATTCTGGCGACTATTAGACAATTTTATTGATCTTAGGAAGGACATTTACCACTTAAAAGGCTACAGACTATCTCAATCCATCCTTTTAGCTACCATATATCCTTCCTAAGCTTCATTGTATCGCATTGTATATACTCAGGCATATACCCCATTGCGGGGAGTGGCCGACTGGAGACAGCCCGCACAGAAACCTGTAAAGTTCCAATTCTTAGGGTCCGGGACTACTTTTGCGTTCCCTCGCCCCTTTCTCTGTCTCGTTGAGTAGGAGAATTTTACAAGGGGAGGAGGATTCCTAGGCACTTGCCCTAACTTCATAAAATCGTCTAAATGCAGCTGACATCAAATCAAATATACGTCACCGGTACTGGAGGGGTTAGTGAGTGGAGTTGGGGATGGTGAGAGTGAGGTTGGTTACATTATCGTGTGTTAAGGATAAGTGAGAGAAATAATACCATAATTATTGCCCTCTACACGAACACAAACACGCCCTAGTAATGTTTTGTGCTGCTTTTTATTACACCAAAGAGCTCAAGCTATTATGGCATGCACGCAAATAAAGAAGAAGGGATGAAGGAATAATACATATCTCACACGTTGATGGGTTTTACACATCTGCCAAGCTCGGAGTGGGGGGTTGGGAGAGAGCTACGGGAACAAAGATTAACCCTTTCAAATCCAAGACACCTTTGTTAGTATTGATGTAAGCATTAGACGATTTATTCAGTTTAGGAAGGATCTGTGGGAGTCGGAGATGGCTTTCCACCCCTCTGATTCCTTGAAATACTTCCTAAGCTTAGTATATCGTATAGTAACCAAACCGCCTTTATTGATATTATTGTGGCAAGCATTATACAATTTGTTTAGTTTAGGAAGGATTTGAGGGAGTCAGAGATGGCTTTCCCCCCTCTGATTCCTTGAAATACTTCCTAAGCTTAGTATAATCGTGTGGTGTTAATCAGAACACAACAAAACAGACGCCGCAGTGAAGGGGTTAACATGACTTCTCGACTTATATCTCAAGCTCTTTCGACACTGTGTAAGCAATCCATTCCGGTTTAAGTCTAACGTCATCGTAGAAGTGACGTATTGAGTATTTGAGCAATCCATGGTACCGCTTAATTTAAGTAAGCTTTAATGGTTAATATAAGGACATACACTGGTACAGTGCAATTTCAAGAATGCTCATATCACACGTCGTTACAAATTACATTATATTTATGCTTTAAAAATATTATGAGGCCAGCAAGACTTTCTGAAGTTATTCTCTGTCAGCTTTAATATTCATTTAATGAATGTCAGCTTTAATATTCATTTAATGAACACTTTAAAATATTATGAGGCCAGCAACCACTTTCTGAAGTTATTTTCTCTGTCAGCTTTAATATTCATTATCTTACGAGTATTGTACCAGCTTTAATATTCATTTAATGAACACTTGAGGGCATACAGTATAGGACACCCTGATCATCTTTAAAGTTATGCTCCCAACCACCCTGAGATTATTTTGTTTTGTTTTTGTTTATGTGTATGAAGGAGACAAAAGGCAAAGCTACCTGTAACAAGTGTGTGCCCCAGAGTCGTTTTATAATTACAGTACCATCAAGGTACATTATAGAGTATTTAGATTGTTTGGGAAAACCAGACGCTGCTGATCACACAAGTGTAAAATTTCCATGTCAGCAAGGTGTTTGTGAGAGTTAGCTGGATTACTCTCTGTGTAGGTGAGGCATCTTGGAGAATCCCCAATTTAAGTGAACGAAAATTGTTTTGATGATTATTTGTTTGTTTTGTTTTTGTTTATGTTCTCGAAAGACTCCATTTTCAAAAGGCAAAGCTACCTGTAACAAGTGTGTGCCCCATATGGAAAGATATTACAGTACCATAATCCAAGTACATAATAATAATTTAGATGTTTTGGAAAGATGGTGTGCTTGTTAAGTGTAGTGAAATGAATAGGAGGTGTTTGTGAGAGTTAGCTGGATTACTCTCTGTGTAGGTGAGGCACAAATAGAATCACAATTTAAGTGACGAAAATTGTTGATGATATAATGGTGTAAATATTTTCTCGAAAGACTTCTCGAAAGACAAAAACTATTATTACATTTGTTGATATAAAATATATATTACAATAATAATAATAATAATAATAATAATAATCTCACCCCTTTGGAAGAGCCGGTAGCAAGGGTAGGATGCCGGGAAATATTTGCGTGAGAAGCTGAGAATATAAATAAGACTCGTAGCACTCACTCACTCAACGCAACTCGCTCACCACTCACGCTACTCAATCACAATAATATTACACTGAGGTCTTCAGCGAGCGAGGGGGGGGGGGGTAATTAAGATCAGTAAATGCTACGAATAGGACCATTTTTCTAAGCAATTATTTTCGGCTTAGTTCCTACAAAAACAAATTCAGAAAACCCCAATTAAACTTTTTCCAATTCATTACTGGTTTCCGAATTCAATTATAAAAGCCACTAAAATAAAAAAACTAAAAAACAAATATAAAAAAATTGGCCCTATGTCTCGACATACAGCAAAGCGGAGCGGGATCATATAGAAATCTGTAAATTAACTTGATATTGGCATTTATTACATTTCCTACGTCAAAACTAGGAGATCAGAGAGACTGCATTTGCTAAAAAAAAAAAAAAAAAAAAATAATAATAAAAAAGCGCGCGGGTGTATCGGAAAGAGTGATATTGGCTAAATGCTTTCTACACGCAAGCGTTTTTTCGTTCTTTCATACAACAGAATTATTATTATCATCTTCATTTACTTTCACCCATTCAGTACCGGTAACATACTTTTCATTATATTCTGGCAACTATTAGACGATTTTATATGGTTTAAAAAGGGCTTCCAGCAATTAACAGGCTTCGCACTATCTCACTAAGCACTGTATACTACCACAGATCCTTCTTGAAACCCTGTTCATATGAGGACGCTCGCCTTTGCTCACTATGGACTCGCATGAGGGCGCTCGCCATTGCCGGGTTAAACTGCACACGATTGTTTAAATATAGCTAGAATATAACTAAAAAGACGTCGCCGATACATAAGGGGTCTAGACTCTCAAAGTGTGAATGGTTTTGTTCTCTCTGTGAACTTAATGTATTCGAAATTACCTTCTTTCTCTCTCACTAGGGGAAAATTATCACAGAAAACATTTTGAGAAACTCCATTTACCTTTTTATATATGTATAATATATATATATAGCAGATTCACTTGATGCTAACACGTAGACACAGAAGCTTATTTATTATATATCCACAAAAATATCTATTATACTGTAATTATATATTTAGATAAGCAACGTGATATACACACAACTTAGGGATAATTAAGTCTATTTGGTGGCATTTATCAATCCTCGCCTATGATATAGAATTTAAACAATAACTTCACTAGTCTACAGAATTTTACTTTTGTGGAGTGGACAAAAAAACAGGGTCTATAGTATTAATGGGCTGGCTAGGCTACGTAGAGATGATCTGATCCCTTCTTTAATACTTCTTAAGAGGTTCGGTGTCTGGAGTGGCGGGGAGAGGCTTGGAAAGGGGTCCTGGATTCAGTCACTTATAATACTTCAGGTTTTTACTATTTCTTTGTTTACATTTTGGCGTCTACCCGTTTTCCTGGTTCATGATCGAGATTTTTTAGTGTTTGTATTTATTATTTGTCCATTGTTCTTTTTTCTATCTTGTCTTATTTTTCTCTCTTAGATAGGCCTATATTTTTCTTAATTTTTTGTAGTTATCAAATCTTTTAGTCTTTTCTTCATTTCTAAATTTAATTATGGGTAGTTAATGTTATTAGATTTGTATTATATCTTTGTTTCTCGCTATTAATTCTGTATTAGTTTTTTCTGGTCTTCAATCTTAATCTAGTATTAGGTTTGGCTTAGAAGTTCCCTTGCTCTTCTTCTACCGTCTTTTATTATTGTATGCTAACGATTGATATTGTACATTGTCCCTATATGTATATCCTTATCCTACTTTCTATATTTCAAAGCTTGATCTAATTCTCTCTGATTCCATCATGTTCATAATTATTCCTTGGTTCACATCTCACGTATTACAAAATAACTTTAAATGTCTGTTCCCTGTATTCCTATACCATTTTCGAAATTTGCACTACTCAAATCTCTTGCTAATATTTCCCTGTCCATCATTGCAAATGCTACGTGCAAATAGTATGTGCTTAACTTTAACAAAATTGATAAGCATTAACATTTTATAATCAATGTATAGGCTTTAATCTGAACATGCAAAATAATTATTACACATTAATTTATACTAGTATTGCTACAACTGAACATAATATGCTTACAATGCATCTACAGATTAACAAGCACTCCCTCTTTAACATATATTTATTTTATTATTTCCAAACTAACTTGCTTTCTCCATCCTTTTCTTCCATTTTGATAAGTTCTTTTGTCTTTATATTGTGTCGTCCCTGTTTTGGTTTGTTTATTTTGCAAGTTTTACAATATAATTTACTCCCTCGTATTTCATAATTTGCCTCATTTCCTTTTTATATCTCATTATCCTTAAATCTGTCTTTCATCATATCCTTCTATATCATTAAAGTTCCTAAGTCATGTTTTACTCTTAGATGTTTTAGTTTGTATTTTTTATTTATCTCCATTTCTTACTTGCTTAGTTTGTCATATGCAACTTTTCGCAACGATTTTGTTGATTTTGCCTTTTCTCGCATGTTATAATTTTCAAAAAAAAAAAAAAAAAATTTCTCATGATCGATATCTTGCAAATCTTCGACTTTACCTTCTTGCATTCTCTAAAATTTCACAAGATTTATTGTTTTCGTTTTCCATCATACGTAATAATTTTCCAATAATATTCGATTTGATTATCTTTCACAGGTACAAATTATCGGATATCATGTTTTCATCTCTATCACATGTAACTAATCCACAGGTTAATTCAGGTTTCTCTATTCCCAAAAATCTCTAGCTTTGTTTGTGTTTTGTTTTCTATTTCCCAACATTTTCAGCTATGATTTTCTCTATTCCCAAAAATATCTAGTTTTGTTTTTTATTTATTTTATTTCTATTTAAGATTGTTTGTTTTTTTCTTTCTATCTCCCAACATTTCCAGCTACGATTTTCTTCTTCTTCTTTTGGTTGTTGATGTTTTGTCGCCCCCCCACCGCCGCCCCCCCGAATCCCCCCAGCAACAGCAGTAGTAGATAGTTCCCAGCTCAGTCCAAGAAACCAGTGTTGACCAGCTTCTCCAGGAAGAATTTCACGTCGCCCAGCTCGGAGTCCTTGATACCGAGGGACTTGAGCATACCGATGTCTCCGTTCTCCACCGCCATGAAGACGGAACGAAGGTGCTCCACGTCAGATCGTAGAAGATGGAGGGCCTCGCCGAACTCGTCAATGGTCTGGGACTCTGTTGGGGATAAAGACCGAGTTAGTTGGGGGTAATCGTTGGCCAAAAAGTTCAATTTGGTAATTAATTTAGTTGATGTTGTTGTTGTCGTTCCCTAAGCTGCCTGGCCGAACAGCCCCGAGTCCCTAAGGAAATGGCCACGGTCGGGCTTTTCCACAGAGATCTCAAGGAGTGTAGATTGTGTTGTTGGCGTAAGTGATTGCGTGAAATGCTGTCTTCTAGGATGTGTTCTATGGTATGGGGTGTTGTGTTATATTTACCTAAAGTTAGTAATTCAGTATATATATATATATACATATATATATATATATGTTTTTTGTATGTATATGAAGGAGACAAAAGGCAAAGCTGCCTGTAACAAACGTCTCCCTCAAAATGAAAAGTGATAGAGAGCCAAATTCAAGGTACGTTGGAGTCATAATGTCTGGATACAGAGTGTAAGTCTTAGGATGAGGGAATGACAAACACTTTAGTCAGTATATTTCCAGCTGATGGCAAATTGAATCCTTTTGAAGCTGATTTCTCGGCACTTGATGAAAACAAATTGATACTACTATGTCTCTGCATCATCTTATAGCCAAGTTTTCATAATTAGTAACATCATTCGCTAATAGCTAAGTAATTAAAATGAAGATATACAAAACAAATAATGCGTAATCAGAACTCGAAATGGTTAAGGTAAGATTAATGAGGATGGTGATAAAATTATTATATACCCATAAAGTAAGTAATCACGTTTATGACATGGCCTAATTTTTCAATCGCTTGCGACTCTGCAGGGGAAGAGTTACGGATAAAAGTTAGTCATACTAATTGTAATCAAAAGAGTTTGGAAATAATGAGTTTGGTAATAACATAGTCTGTGGGTTGGTCTGTAGGGAAACAAGGAGCAGAGTTAGTTAGGGGTAGAGGTGAGCCATCGATAAAGAGATTTTAACCCTTTCTGTACCGGTGCCGAGGTCTTAACTGTATTCTGGCTACAGTCACCTTCTCCACCCCTCCCAGTGGCTTGAGGAATATTGACACAAATACACACACTTATCGGATTCAATACACACACACATACTCATTCACTCTCTCTCTATCTTACCTGATAGAGCCACAGCCACCTTCTCCACGCCTCCCAGTGGCTTGAGGGCGTTACGAGCCTTGGTACCGAAGAGCTTCTCCAGGTAGTTGGGACCGTGGGAGGCCAGGAGGGACTGCAGGAAGGAGGCTGTCTCTTCTACGGGAGGACGCTTGGCTGCGGACAAAGGAAACAGTTAACATTTTCGTTTTACGAGGACGAATGTTCAACATATTCTGGCTAACATAAAATTATTTACTGCACTTTAATTCCATTAGGAATTAAAGAGATAAAGTTAATCTTAATCGTCTCAGTTCTCAATAAAGTTTCCATGGACAGGTGACTCACGGTCTGGGGCAGCTAAAGTTTTCTCTTTGTTCCCGTTCACCCAGCTATGAATTGTTGCCAGATAAACCCGCATATGGACTAGTATACCAGATATATCGCGTCCAAAATGGACGCGATCGCGTCTTTAGTGTGGTTTTGCCAAATTTTGTAAAGGGCTTAAGAACGCGATCGCGTCCACACGTGCGCCATTGCAAAAGTGCCTTAGGACGCGATTGCGTCCTCACGTGTACAAGAGGGTTAATTAAGCCGCTACTGTACCATGGCATAATAGATTAAAAGTACCCTCCAGTACCAGACTTATTGCCAAAAGCGACGAGACCGCACCCTCTCAGCTCAAGAGTTGATGGGTGACTGACTCGGGTGCCCTGGAGTAGCTGAGACTGAGAGGGACCATGAGAAGTGTTGCCAACTCCTCACAGCAGTGCTTCCAAGTCATTTTAGCAGATCTTGCTAGGTATATTAGCAGAACAAGGATCATATATTGCTGACGGACGAGGGCCGTCGCTGGTATTGGTGCGTAACCTTATTACTGACGACCGTCAAGGGCTAACTCTCAAACTCCAATAATTCCTTCCTGTTGACTACTTGAGTATGAGAGGCCTTTCTAAAGCTTAGTAAATGTGTATAACATTATCTAGAATGCTAAAAATCAAACTATCATTGGGTTTTGGACCGACCTGCAGTACAGAGACGGGGGTTCTCATCATAGCCGTCGGGACAGTCGGGGGCGCCGTCACAAAGGTACTGGATGGAGATACACACTTCACCCCCGGGACAACGGAAGGGCTCGTACGGCATGCAGTCCCGCTCGTTGTCTGTAGGGGAGAGGGAGGAGGGAGCTGGTTAGATGGAGAGTTAATAGATATCATACTCCCATTTTATATTGTACGGGTAGAATTACAATGGAGGTTGATGAGATGATGAATAATTTATGGACATCACTCCCATTATATTCTGTTATTTTCTGTACATCTAGAGGTTGGTTACAAATGGAGTTATAAGAAATGGTTCGTACGGCATACAGTATGGCTTGTTGTCTGTAAGAAGGAGAAATGGAGGTGATTAGATGGAGAAGTGTTAATGGACATAACTCCCATTATATTTATTACTTTCTGTATAATCCATTTCCTTTATCTACCTCTCTTCGTAATATTGTATCATGCTTATGTTTATATACACTTGCCATACACTTTATTCCTTTTACTAACCCTGCGCTAGTGCCGATACAAAGGCCAGATCCTGAATCGAAACTATCATACATTCGCTTTATGTTGGTGAAGTAAGCAGTCGGGGGACACCTCGATGACGTATGCAGACTAATAACACACATACCAAAGCCACTCCAACAGCTTCCTCTCTCTCCAACACCCCATCTCCCCTCTCTACACTCTTCAAAGAAACTAGGAAAGTGGAAAGTAGCTATGAGGTGCCGTTGTAAAGGCTTATCCCTCAACACCTTCACCTTCACCTTCAGGTATTGAGGGATAAGCCTTTTCAACGGCACCTCGTATATACTCATGGTTTCAGCTGTATCCTGTTGCTATATTCCCTTTGCTTATTAATTCTGTCTCATCCACATTTCGGTCGAATTTTCATCCCTTCAAATATGCTTTCAGCCTGCTGTTTCGCGTTCTTTTCACTAAACTCTGTTTCTTTTCATCTGGCGGTAAATTGCAAAGTTCCCCTCAAAATGTCTGTTATTTTGAATATTTTGTAGTGAAAAATTGTGCTAATTATATAAACTTGGTCTTAATATGATGCAGAGACAGTGATTTCATAGTTTCCCACTCAGTACTGAGAAATTGGCAGCTAAGGGATTCAATTTACTGTCAGATGAAATGAAACAGAGCATAGTGCTTTCGTCATAGTACCTCTCTGCATATTTTAGTACACGAGAATAATGCATCAACTTCAATATTATGGCTCTGTCACTCTTTCAACTTTGGGGGAGACACTTGGTGTTTTGCCCTTTTTGCTCCCTCATAAACAGGAAAAATAATAAACTCCACTCTTCTCTCACTAACTCCTCCTCCACCTCCTGTAGCAGCCTCTCCAAGCCCCTTCTTACTCACACAAACAAACCACAGCAACCAGACGCCGACACAGACGAGCCTAAACCAATTATTAGTCTCACACCGATGAATGACATCACGCCTTTTATTTTATCTGCTCTTATACCCTAGCTTTATTTCTTCTTCCTGTCTTTTCCCCTGCTTATCCACCTCCTTCCTTTATTCCTCCTTCTTGTTATCCATAAATAACTCATCTTCCTGTCCCCTTCCTCCTCTACCTCTACCCCTCCTTCCTCCTCCTCGTTCTTTTCTTCCATAACTTACCAATCTTCTTATCACCCTCCTCCTCTACCTCTCCTCTGCCTCTTCCTTCCTTCCTCCTCCTTCACCTTCCTCGCCAATCTTCCTATTATTCTCCTCTTCCTCTTCTTCTCCTTCTTCCTCCTCCTACAAGAGCCACTTCCCGCCACTTCCACCTGACAAAGCAACATGGAGGCGCCGGCACAGACGAGCCTAAACCAATTAGTCTCCACCGATTACTGACTTTGGGATGGAGTGGGAAGATGAAAGAGGAGGAGATGGAGGAAGAAGAAGAGGATGCTGATGAGGGGAGGGGATGAGGAGGAGGAGAAAGAGATAGAGGATGGGGAGGAGGAAGATATAGAAGAGCAGGAGGAAGAGGATGCTGAAGATGAGGAAGTGGGGAGGTGGAGGGGAGGAAGAGATGGAGGTGCCTAATACTGCATAGGTAATGGTGTAAGATGATAATCGGCGCTCTAAAGGGCCTCTCTCAAGCTAATTTACCCCTTCTGTACCGGCGACGGGTTTTTTATTGATTCTGGCAATATTTGAGTGGGCCACTCCCAGCTATGGGGCATGTGCCTTAGTACATACTGTACATACAGTAGGCCTATAATACTGTACATACATACATACATACATATAACCGAATGAATAAATAGGAGAGACATAACGTGCAGTAGGACTATTATGTGATTGGCCAAATTTGCCAATCTGTGGAAAAGGGATGGAGTCAAGCCTTTCACCTCCCTACTTCAATTAGGCCTATTGTGTAAAGAAGACTCGCTCTAATTGTGTGTGATTCTCTCTCTCTTTCCTTATATACAGTGTACACACACACACATATATATATATATATATATATACTGTATATACATATAATTACTAACCTACAACAACCACTTGTCTTATAACTTACCAATAACACCCGAATAATGTAATGTGTTATGAATCCTTAAGTTTGCGCTCCGTCCAGTATCAAAGAAAACGGGTATCACGCTTGGTAAACGGAGGCTGTTGAATGTCAAACGAGCCTTTCGACATATTATGCAATTTATTAACTAAATTCAACTCGAGCAGTTATAATTCTTAAGATATTATTACAGCTCTTGTGTAGGTTGTACTTGCCGAAAACATTGTACATTATATTTAAAACAACATAAGATAATGATTAATAACTTTGAAACTGGCTCTACCCTGTCCCTGATGTTTTGTTGACAGAATCAGCTGATCGGGCGTCCGCGAATTCCTTTAAAATCCCCAAGTTTGCGCGTTTTATATCAGTGTCTCGTATCTCCGGTGATAATCTAGGGTTTCGGAACGAATGGAGAAGACGAAGCAATCCACAGTGCTAATTGGAGGTAAGATAGTTAAGATTTCTGTTAGATCAGTTCAGTGTATCGGAAAAGTAAACACATTTGTGGAATCTTGGCATTTTTTTTTTTTTTTTTTTTGTGGCGTGAAGACTACCCTAGCCTAGTAAGCTGTCAATAGAGTTTCGTCACTTATTCTACAAGTCTTTTGAGCTAGTATGATAGTGTTAGGCTATGGTGGTGTGTTTATGTGTGTTGATTGGTTAGGCTATGTGATTTATTTTACTTGCAGGTGTTAGGCTAGGCCTAGGCTATAGGCTAGAGCCACTAGACCTAGGTAAAAATTCAGTTTTACACCGGGGATGATTTTTACAAGTGTTAATTAGCCTATATTTATATATATATAGGCCTAGGCCTATATATATAGATATAGGCCTAGATATATATAGATATATATAGATATATATAGGGGCTACTGGCCTAAATAGGCCTAAATATAATAGGCTAGCCTAGCCTAGCCCTAATAAAAAAATAAAAAAATATTAGGCTAGGCCTAACCATCCATCAATCTCAACTTTTTCTCAAGACATCAAAGCAAAAAAAAAACGGTACAATTTTAGTTACTGGACACCTATTTGACAGGTACCACCAAGGATTTAACCCTTTATTGGCGGCGCGCAACTTATATCGTGTGAAAGAAATTTGGACTAAGTGGCGGTTCACAACTTATGTCGTGTGCCATTTTCAGCACGTAATGTTGCAGAGAGAGAGAGCTGAGCGGTGTGAGGAGCGTAGTAAGGCTATGACCGTCGCACACCACCACGGTGGGCCAACTGAAGTGAAAACCACCCTTCCTTCCCCCCTCACACTCGCTACCGGGAATTATGTAGGGAAAGTACCTAATTACATGGTTTTTGCACTCGTGTTGCGCGATCGTTGCAAGAAAACTAGCGGTCGTACAAGGATGGTTGGGGTGTCATTGGAAAGCTCTGCTTATGCCCTTTCAGGGATAGATACTTGTTTTACGCTCTGGGTCTTATTTAGGCATGAAAATGATCACGTAAACAACCCTATTTAGGGTAAAAACACCCCGCTGGGCGGTACATATAAATTACCGCCTAGGCCACTCGTTAGGTGTTAATACATATTTTTTTTCGGTTTCCACGCATCCAACACCAAGCTACACCTTTTTCTGGTCCAGTAATAGTATTGAAAATTATATAATAACTTTTTAAATGTGGTTTTCGACGAGAATAATACGGGGCGTTTGTGGCGAAAATCGGCGGGAGTCCGTCGTCGCTTCTGATCGTCGCAGTTTGTTTACCCAGGACGCTCGAGATTACGGCCAGCTGTTTTACTTGCCCCCTGCTGGCCACATAGATGACCATTATTATAATTCACGGGGGGTGAGGGGGGGCAGAGGCCCCCCTCAACCCTGTCCTGTATCCCACGGCCTATAACGCAAGTCTTTATCAAAAAATGGACCCAACAACTGGTTGTAAGCTTAGCCATTTTAAGTCGACCAACAAGGCGCCGGGAAGTCACTCCGAGCGTAAAGTAAACAAAGCGACGCTACTTCCACGAACGCAACAGAGTTGTCTTTATATTTTGTCTCATATTATCATTATTAAAGTGTCCCCATTGCTTTTTTAGTGTTCCGTACACCAGAAAAGGGTGTAGCTTGGTGTTGGATGCGTGGAAACCGAAAACAAATATGGATTAAATCGTTGGCGGTACCTGTCAAATAGGTGTCCAGTAACTAAAATCGTACCCAAAAAACATTTACACGCTCGTGATCACATTCTAGTCTATTTTGACTGCCATAGGATACAATAATAGGTTGAGGGGGGCTTTGCCCCCCTTCCTGATTTTTTTTTAAAGCGAATTAGGGATTATAATATAATGGATTGTCGACAGTGTGCACATAGGCCTATATGCCAATGAAGTACATGATATAACTAAAATATAGGCCTAAGCTTAAGTAAAAGATCATTGCTTCGACCCGGTGTAAGACTAGATATAAACCGAGTTACCGAGGTGTTAGGGCCAATAGGCTACAGTCCTATGGCAGTTATGTGATTATATTTCTTGCAGGTGTTGAAGGGTAGTTGTGTGATTCATGATTATACAAGTGTGTTGGCTATTTTGTGCTCGATACAAGGACAAACGGGAAGGATGTAGTATCCGGGCGTACAGTTGTCATGTTTACATAGGTAGATCGCTTGCGGTAAAGTTCCTGTCTAGGCCTATTTTGACGGTTATTTTTTCTGTTATTTGCCCCCTGCTGGCAATATATATGATGATGAGAACAAGCTATGGGGGGGGGGGTTCCCTCAACCTATTATTGTATCCCACGCCAGTCAAAACAGTCGGGAACATGATCACAAGCGTCCGGGTAGTGTAAACAAGGCGGGTGGTACGCCCAAATACTACATCCTTGCCGGACAAACTTGTGTACAGGAAATAGGCTACTGGAGATATCTGTACATATGTGTAAGTAACTGGAATCGCCTTCACACATAACAGATTGTACAATACACCCGTTAAACCTACACAATTTACATAGATGGAAACACTGGCGTAAGAGTAGGCTATGCATTGACGAAGCTCGACAACGCTACCGGCGAACCGTCTGTACCCGGTATTTTTTATATTTGTCAAACAGCCTAGCGTTGCCTTCTAAAGTTTAATACGGGACAATTTGTGTTTTCTAAATGTTAGGCTACCATTGATACCCGACATACTCGTTTTGGTAATGCTGTAATATCAGTAACAATCGCCGCCTCCTAAAAAGAGTACTTGCACATTACCAAAATTGTGACCCATCCTACTTAAAGTACGGTGAATTTGTGGGTGCGTTTCGAAGATTTATTAGTTTTACGATATTCACTATATTAAAAATATATCCCAGACGTCCGACGACGACGCTACTGCGCGTGATTTGTTTACGTACGCGCCCTCTGTTATTTTCCTTTGTTAAACTGTTTTTTTTTAACTTGACTTATTCAGGAAGCCCTGGTTAGGTAAGGTTGTCAGGTTAGGTTAATGATACTATTGTCGTCAGAAGTACCGCTGTCGTGTGACATACGTCCGCCGCCAGTCGGCGAGGCTGCACTCGTGGCGGACGTGTGCACATGACACCTGCACTTCCGACAACAATATTGTCATTAACCTAACCAGACAACCTTACCTAACCTGGGGGCTGCTGCCCCCAGACCCCCACTGTTCTTAACCCGTGGAGCCCCGGCTAGTTTTGTAATGTTTGTTCACCAGAACCCGGCCGGTTTTCAAAAAATTGTTTTATTCCAGAAATAATAGCGAATGGGTTAGGAATGAAGGAAAAACCACGAAAAACCGCTCAAAAAGCTTAAAAAATGATCCTACAGAGCCCCCGAAAACGTATTTTACAAGAGTAAAAAATTGAAGGCAATTACCCCAAAAAACCAGGTTATTGCGCGCTCACGCGCACGCACGTGGACTTTGAGAGTTTTCAACCATCGGCACGGTTGCGTGGGATACGTACACAGTTCCCATACAAATCTGAGCCCTCTTGAGTGGCTACACCTGAGGTTACGGTCGGCGCAATTAGGGTGACGCATCAGGCGCGTCTCTGGGGCTGTGCGTTACATACATCGCCGATGCGTCAGACGCGTCGCTGGGGCTGTACGGGTTAACAATGATGTAGATGTCAAAATACTAAAACAAATACAGTGCTGTACTGTAGAAGAATGAAAAACGCACCCAAAACCACCGCACATCTTAAGGAAATGGGTGAAAAGAAAACGGAGGTCCGAAGATAAATTCGTCGGCGATAGCGTCGATAGACGTCCTGAAATATTGTTTAAAAATAGTAAATATGGCTAATAACTACTAAAACTTTGAAACGCACCCACAAATATACCATGCTATAAGTAGGATGGATAACCCTTTCGGTATTGTGTAAGCGCTTTTTTTAGGAGGCGGCTGCTACTATTACCGGTACCCTTGTTTTGTATTTATTTATTTTGTGTTTTTTTTTCTTCTGTGATGCTAGGTGTTTTGTTTTGTTTATATATATATATATATATATATATATATATATATATATATATATATATATATATATATATATATATATATACCGGTATATATATATATATATATATATATATATATATATATATATATAAATATATATATATATATATATATATATATATATATATATATATATATATATATATATATATACACACCCGGTATATATATTTTTTGTTTTTCTTCTATGATGTTACAGGACCGATTGTGGCGATAACGATGTGCGCACTTGCTCTTGTTTACATATGATTAGGCGGTGACTGATGGATCTGACCTGGCGAAGAAAATAGCCTAGTACTTTTTTTTTATGTACAATACTCGGGTACATTTTAACCCTTACAATACCGACGATTTTTTTTTTTTTTTTTTTTTTGGCCAATATTTTGAGCTGCACTTAGGCTAGACGATTTTATGAAGGTTGATATACGGTAGCTAAAAGGATTAATTGAAGATAGTCTGTAATCTTATAACGGGTAGACATCCTTCCTAAGCTGAATACAATTGTCTAATAGTTAGCAGAACATGAAGGGGTAAATGATGTGTGTAAATCAACTTTCACACATAATCCTACACTTAATTATTATGTTCTCTCCAGTAACCAACTTTACCCCTAAACTCGATTAATGAAATTAACAAACACATGTGGCAGTCCGGGGATTCGAACCCAGGATGCTCACACCGAAAATCAACACACTTATGCATTGCACCACGAAGACAGTTAAATAATGCTGCACAAGCCTACGATTTATTATGCAGTTTCGAATCCTGCATACCAATCTTAGCATGTACAAACATTCCAACTGCGCTATCGGAGGCTATGCATATATGTGAATGGAAATAGTAATTAATGGGACACTTAACCCTAAGGAAGGCCTCTCGATAAACTACTACTGAACAAATATTAAATTTGTACCGGTACCCGTAAACCCACCAATGCTTGTAGGCCACACACACACACACACACACACACACACATACACACACACACACACACACACACACACACACCCAATACAACACTCATACTCACCGATCAAACAGGTAAACAGACATGATGACCTACGCTCGTATAAACAGTCACATATACAGTCACTCACGCAGGCTACACACACACACACACACACGTTCCACATAGCCTAAATACATAAGAAGAAAGGCTACACAGACACTAACTTACCGGCAAAACTTCCATAACTCGAGCCTATTAGCGAACAAACACACACACACACACACACACACAAGAACACACACAAACTCGAGCATAACAAACTTTACTCTTCAAAAAGTTGATACAAGGCGCCGTTGTAAAGGCCTATCCCTCAATACGTTCACTTGAACCTTAACATAGCCTACACACACACATGCACACACACGTGCATTTACGGCCATACCTCGATGCTAATACACAAACACATACGCTACACACACACATACAGTCACACACGCCCGTAGCCTAGTAGGTAGAGCTCTCGTCTCACACACGAGGGGTCGGTGGTTCAATCCCCGGCCGGGCGGAGACAAATTGGGCTTGTCTCCTTTCATGTGTTAGCCTCAGTTCACCTAGCTGTAAATAGGTACCTGGAATAAGTGGACGACGTTGTGACGTCCCATCTGGGCGAGATGGGTATCATATGGTTCACCTAAGCTGATGGCTACCTAAGCCTTCGGGCGAGACGGTACCGTCTATAGTGAGAATGGTACCATACAGATCCACCCTAAGCCTTCGTTTCCGATGTCGCCAATTGGCTAAAAATACAGACTACACACACATCCACAGCCATTCCAACGATACATATAACACCTACACATATAGGAGGCGGGAAATAACGAGCATGCTCACTCCCGCAATACAACTAGAGTAAGTACAACTAGAGTAAGTACACACATTTACGACAATAACACGTTCCTAATACACACACACACACACACAGACACATTTACGACAATAACACCATCCTAACACACACACACACACACACACACACACACACACACACACACACACACACACTTTAGGCCATAACACGAGCCTGATACACAGCTGTATTACGACCCGGTGTTAGTTAGTGTTACTGTTATTGGTCCATTCTCTCTCACTCACTCTCTCTCGTTCTCACTCTCACACACACACACACACACACTCTCTCATTTTGTACGAAATAGGCTATGTACTCGAGTGTGTTTTGTTTATTCTTATTTTGTGTATAAATGGCTGTGTATTCTCTCTCTCTCTCTCTCTCGCTTCTCTCTCTCTTTCGCTTCTCTCTCTCTCTCTCTCACTCTCACTCTCTCTCTCTCTCTCTCTCTCACTCTCTCTCTCTCGCTCGCTCTCTCTCTCTCTCTCGCTCGCTCGCTCTCTCTCTCGCTCTCTCGCTCTCTCTCTCTCTCTCTCTCTCTCTCTCTCTCTCTCTCTCTCTCTCTCTCTCTCTCTCTCTCCTTACTTTACTAACCAACTTAACTTTTAGTAGGTGTAGTTTCCTATCTAGGGCAATTGTGTGGTGTGTGAATGGTGTTGATTGTGTGTGTGTGTATGTATGTATGTATGTATGTATGTGAGTGAGTGAGTGAGTGAGTGTGTGTGTGTGTGTGTATTGTTAGTATATGTGCGCTAATAAACAACTACAAAATCAGTTTATTCCAAATGACCAACCAACAGTCTACATGAACGAAAAGTCTGTATCCAATGTGTGGGTGGTCTTGTGTTGTGGATCCCTCTGTGTTTATAGACCCATTTATTTAGCGATTTTAAGACTTTTTGTCCCATTAGTTTGGCTATTACAAGACATTTCGCCTCATTAGTTTGGTGGCATTTCTTGCTCTATTAATGGTGTACCGGTATATTAAAGGTGTACCGGTATATTAAAGGTGTACCGGTATATTAAAGGTGTACCGGTATATTAAAGGTGTACCGGTATATTAAAGGTGTACCGGTATATTAAAGGTGTACCGGTATATTAAAGGTGTACCGGTATATTAAAGGTGTACCGGTATATTAAATCATCTACATAATTCTACATACAATAATGTACCAATAATCAACATTCAGCGTAAAATTCCCGAAACCAATGTGACAGGAATGTGGCTGGGTAAACATTTGGGCCTTTCGAAAATGGACGATTAAAGTTTAAATGAGATATACACCCTTTAATTGGTAGTAAAGGCGTTGAGATACAATCGTGGGTTTTTGGAGAGAGAGAGAGAGAGAGAGTGAGTGAGAGACTATCCAATATGTAAGGTCGGTTTGTGTGTGTGTGTGTGTGTGTGTGTGAAGGTAGGATATGATGCGTGAGTGTGATTGTTTGTATGTGTGTGAAAGAGAGAGAGAGAGAGTGCGTGTGTGACAGTGAGTGTGTGTGAGAGTAAGTTTGTGTGAGATAGAGAGAGTGTGTGTGTGTGTGTAAGAGAGAGAGAGAGGTCGTTATGGATGTGTCAGTATGTGTATGTGTATGTATGACTGTTATGGCTGTGTGTACTCTGGATGATGTGTCTCTCGTGTTGATCCTGGCCTGCTTGACCTATAGGCTGTTTGCTCTCTCTCTCTCTCTCTCTCTCTCTCTCTCTCTCTCTCGCTCTCGCTCTCTCTCTCTCTCTCTCTCTCTCTCTCTCTCTCTCTCTCTCTCTCTCTCTCTCTCTCTCTCTCTCTCTCTCGCTCTCGCTCTCTCTCTCTCTCTCTCTCTCTCTCTCTCTCTCTCTCTCTCTCTCTCTCTCTCTCTCTCTCTCTCTCTCAGTAAGTCTTCAATACAATATCATAACAGGATATCATTTATATCTCCTTTAGTCTCCCCGAAGTGGCGAGATATTTTCGTTCTTTTCTCACTTGAATAACATAAGGTGGAAATAACTGAAAGTAAATATACGTTTTTGGATATGTTTTCTGTGTGAGTCATGTAAATATACGTTTATAGATATATGACTTTTATAGATATGTTTTCTATATGAATCGGGTACGGTACAATAAATATTTACCGTATTATAGACATTATTGTAGATTTTATACTATACCCTGTTCCAAATATATAGTCTAGAAATCGTACAAAGGAGTACAAAGGAGTACAAAGGAAATCAAGCAACAACAGGTCTAGTGACCCTTCTAGGTTGCTTGTCCTCCAAAACACTGAGGATCAAGTGTCCAAACAGTGGTTTAGAGTGGGTAAGGGAACATTGGAAAGGGAATTACTGCCCTGGAACTAATGTCCGTGGCAGGATTAGGAAGTTAGTAGAGGACGGAAGGGTTAGTAACTGAGGGGGGGATAAAATAAAGTTATTCATTTACAAACGCAGTCAGTCGCGTATTTGATGAGAGATATTTGTCTAGGCGGAGTTTAAATGAATCAACGGTGATGCAGTCTATAACGTTTCGGGGAAGCCCATTCCACAAGTTGACAACTCGATTGAAGAAGAAATTCTTAGATTCGTGCGAGTTAAAAGATTTACCAATAATTTTGCAACCGTTTCCCCGCGTGTAATTAGATTGGTCGATAGTGAAGTACTTACTACAGTTCATATTGTCGATGCCTTTGATGATTTTGAACACTTGAATTAAGTCACCTCTTAATCTGCGCTGGGTTAAAGGAAATAGATTTAATTCTGTAAGACGCTCTTCGTATGGTTTGTTCTTTAGGCTAGGTATCATTTTGGTAACTCTACGTTGAACTCGTTCTAGCTTGTTTATATCTTTTTGGTAATAAGGGCACCAGGATTGAACGCAGTATTCCAGAAGAGGGCGGACTAAGGAATTGTAAAGGGTTAGGATAACTTCTTTGGATTTATGCTCAAATGACCTGCCTATAATCGTGAACCCTAACCTTTATATCTAAAAAATAGACTTGAGAAAATGGGCTGTACATTTCCCACACGTATTACCTGTCTGACCCTTCCCATATGGTAGAAATATTAGCTCGATTACTGTAGTCGGTTGAGAGTTATGGAGGTTAATGTTCAAGACTTTGGCCTAATAATATGGGTTCTTAAGCATGGAGAAGAAAAGTTGGAGATACGTTAAAAGGTTTATTAAAAGATATATTTAATATACGAGTAAATTACAGGGATATATACCGTAGCTTCACGATATAACTGAAGTATACGAATACATTACAGTGATAAAGTACTGCTCCTCAAATGTACGAGTAAATTACAGGGATATATACCGTAGCTTCACGATATAACTGAAGTATACGAATACATTACAGTGATAAAGTACTGCTCCTCAAATGTACGAGTAAATTACAGGGATATATACCGTAGCTTCACGATATAACTGAAGTATACGAATACATTACAGTGATAAAGTACTGCTCCTCAAATGTACGAGTAAATTACAGGGATATATACCGTAGCTTCACGATATAACTGAAGTATACGAATACATTACAGTGATAAAGTACTGCTCCTCAAATGGTGTTTATTGTAATTATGAAGTGTTTTTAGGGTATTAATAATATTTTTTTCCGGAGGCATTGCCCAGGCCCATAAAGGTGTACACTCGGTCAAAAAATGTATCTGCACCCCTACGCTGATCATTTGGTCAGCGTAGGGGTGCAGATACTTTGTTGACCGAGTGTACATCAGTCGGCATGGTACATACATATCTGATTTTGAACGTTGAGTCTGCACTGGGCTTGTGTTGCCTTCGGTGGTCGGTTCTTCAGAGGCAAGTTCTTCTTAAGGCCATAACAAGATAATGGCTGATGAAGGTAATCTGGGTCAGTTCCCCTTCCCTCGTTATACATTTTTAATATTGCTTTAATCCGTTTTCTTTTCTCTTTGAAGTGAATAGAGGTTAATTAACCCTCACCTTTCCTCCTCCTCTTCTTCTTGATCTGGACAATAATGTTGCTTGGGTATGAGAGAGTTGCATAGAGTTACATAGATACACAGACCTTGCGGGCCCTACTAGGCAGTCTGGACTTAATTTTAACATGGGATATGCTACATACGGTACATTACATGACAAAGCACAGATATATTGTTTGTGTAAGTTCGTCTGTGTGAGTACGCGTATGTTTGTGTGTATGAATGTGTGTAAAATCATTTGTGTGGATTTATGTGTATATTAGAGTGGATGAGTTTGTGTATGAGTGTGTGCGGACGTTCTTGCCTGTATGTGTGTATTTTCTTGCTAGTGTGTGGGGACGTTCTTGCATCTGTGTGTGTTTTCTTGTGCATGTGTGTGTATGAACGTTCTTGCGTGTGTGCATATTTTCTTTCTTGTGTGTGTATTGTGTGAGTGTGTGTGTGTGGGGGTGTGTGTGTGTACGTACGTTTAGGGTGCACAGGGTACAATGTAACGTTAACCCTAATGTACCGTGTGATCCGGGTCTCTTTGTCAATATCACTTCATCTACCGTATCGTACCGTCCCTTCCTTCCTCTTTACTTGTTTATGCTCTTTGTTTGCACCTTTGTTTGATGGTTTGTTTATAGTTTTGTTTGCACCTTCGTTTGTTTGTAGTTTTGTTTGCACCTTCGTTTGTTTAAATGTTTGTTTGCAGCATTGGTTTGTTTGATAGTTTGTTTGCCTCTTTGTTTACAGTTTCGTTTGTTTATAGTTTTGTTTGCACCTTCGTTTGTTTTGTTTGATGGCTGGTTTATAGTTTTGTTTGCAGCTTCGTTTGTTTATAGTTTTGTTTGCAGCTTCGTTTGTTTATAATTTTGTTTGCAGGTTTGTTTATAGTTTTGTTTGCACCTTCGTTTGTTTATGGTTTTGTTTGCACCTTCGTTTGTTTATAATTTTGTATGCACATTCGTTTGTTTATAGTTTTGTTTGCTGCTTTGTGTAGCTTTGTTTGCAGCTTTGTTTGTTTATAGTTATATTTGCAGCATTGTTTATAGTTTTGTTTACAGCTTTGTTATGGATAATGGGTTGTTTATAGTTTTGTTTACACCTTCGTTTGTTTTGTTCTGTTCACACGTATACATGCTGCTTTGTTCTCACTTCTGTGTACTTCTTTCTTCACACGTTTGTTTGCTCTTGCTCACACGTTTGTTTGCTCTTGCTCACACGTTTGTTTGCTCTTGCTCACACGTTTGTTTGCTCTTGCTCACACGTTTGTTGCTCTTGCTCATACGTTTGTTTGCTCTTGCTCACACGTTTGTTTGCTCTTGCTCACACGTTTGTTTGCTCTTGCTCATACGTTTGTTTGCTCTTGCTCACACGTTTGTTTGCTCTTGCTCACACGTTTGTTTGCTCTTGCTCACACGTTTGTTTGCTCTTGCTCATACGTTTGTTTGCTCTTGCTCACACGTTTGTTTGCTCTTGCTCACACGTTTGTTTGCTCTTGCTCATACGTTTGTTTGCTCTTGCTCAC
The DNA here is from genome assembly GCA_032716605.1 of Paralithodes platypus. Taxonomy (NCBI): domain Eukaryota; kingdom Metazoa; phylum Arthropoda; class Malacostraca; order Decapoda; family Lithodidae; genus Paralithodes; species Paralithodes platypus. The sequence continues at coordinate 4,364,647 of CM064534.1, read as the reverse complement.
ACGTTTGTTTGCTCTTGCTCACACGTTTGTTTGCTCTTGCTCATACGTTTGTTTGCTCTTGCTCACACGTTTGTTTGCTCTTGCTCACACGTTTGTTTGCTCTTGCTCACACGTTTGTTTGCTCTTTCTCACACGTTTGTTAATCACTTTGTTCATACCGTACATTATTTTGCCGTTTTCTTCATACGTTTGTTTGCCGTTCATGTTCAAAATTGTCTACTGGTAGCCAGAAGTGCCCTCATTCCTATCTGTTCACGAGTCCAAAGCCTGTCGTGGCTGATCTAATTTACACCCCCCCCCCTCACCCCTACTCACTCTCTATCTCTCTCTCTCACACACACACTCACAAACTCTCTCTCTCTCACTCTAACCCTTATACACACACACACACACACACCCACTCTCTCTCTCTCTCTCTCTTTTGCTTAACTCACACTCACTCTCGCTCTCTCAGACACACAAAGACTCTCACTCTCTCTCCCTCTCCCAATTCACTCACTCACTCACTCACTCACTCACTCATACACTCTCTTCGTCCCTGTTATTTCTCCTTCTCTGAATGTCGTGTTTTATAGCGTCTTGACTTATTAATATGTGGCCATTACTTAAATCTATCTTGCTTTTATCTCATGAGTCATTCTTCAGTCATTTTTTGTGTTCCCATTTAAATGTCTATTCTGTTCACTGTCTTATATAATTATATTCCTGTCCTGTTTTCTGTTATTTTTATCATGTTCATATACGGTACATACTGTATTCATATATTTATTTGTCCTCCATACTTTCAACTTGAATATCTGTTTATTGAAAGCAAAAGTCCGTAACACTTAATTATAAACTTTTATATATATATTTGATGTTTTATATTTTGTGTGTAGCCTATGTGGTTGTTCTTTTGATATATTTAGTTTATTTTCTTGTTTGTTGATATATTTTCAAGTTCATGTGTTTGTCTCCGACTTCTATTATCCGTGTCCTTTATTTATTTATTAATAAATATATTTGTGTTGTTATTGTTGTTATTTATGTATTAATAAATATATTTGTGTTGTTATTGTTGTTATTTATGTATTAATAAATATATTTGTGTTGTTATTGTTGTTATTTATGTATTAATAAATATATTTGTGTTGTTATTGTTGTTATTTATGTATTAATAAATATATTTGTGTTGTTATTTGTTCACGTTCATGTTTTTGCTTCCGACTTGTTTTTCCCTTGCCCGTTTTTTTGTTTTCTGATTTTTTTTTTTTTTTTTTTTGTGACGCTCATGTGTTTGCCTCCGAGTTATTTTCCCCTTTTCCATGCGAATATTGCCAGTCTTCTTCGCCATCCGTGTGTTAAAATATTCCGTGTGTACAAACGTTTTCCCGTGTTTCTTTTGAGTGAAACAGGCAGGCGCTAACTAAGCTAACGTTTGGAAAACATTTATTCCTTTTGGACACTCGGACCGGGCATATGTTTTTGACAACTGACTCTTATATATATCGCTGTAGTCTACATGAATTGAAATTATATATTTATTAACCCTTTCACGCACAGGACGCGATCTGCGCCCCTTCTTGGATACTTAAACGCCTTTGTGACCATCAGGGGTGTTTAGAAACGTTTAGTTCAGTTATTTCACCCTCTGCAGTTGTCTTTGAGTGAGCTGTGGGTAGAAAACGAATTTTGGAGAGGTAATTATTATGAGATTGAGATAACTGTATTTCTGATTGCTAAACGGCAACCCCCGAGTCCACAGGGGCGAGAGGGTTAATAATGATTGATTAAAGTTGGCCAGTTATTCATATCATAAGTATGTTACCAGCACTAGTGCTGGTGTAGTGAGAGCGTCTTGAAGTCCCACCCATGGGGACCCGGGGCTCCAAATGTTTTTTCTAAAGGACCTGCCAGTGTTAATGCCTCCCTTGAGCAAGGGGATGGGATATGAAAGAGCTTGAGTCTCAGTCTGGATGAGTCTTCTTCCAGGAAACCCTGTGAGACTCGCGAGTGTAGACTGGGGTTCTGTATTATGTTTTGTGATGCGTTCTCATTCACGTGTTGAAGGTGTAAGGTACCTCTTTATTTGGCTTGACTTAATAGGGTTCTCACTTCCCATTCTTCTGTGGATTACTACTCCCCCTTCCTTCCTTTAACCTGTTTAGGGGCTACTGACCATACTCCTTCCATCCTTCTCTCCCTTCCTCCCTCCCTTCCTTTCATCGCCCTCCCTCCCTTCATTCCACCGCCCTCCCTCTCTTCCTTCCACCGCCCTCCCTTCCTTCCACCGCCCCCTCTCCCTCCCTCCCTTCCTTTCACCGCCCTCCCTCGCTTCCGTCCACCGCCCTCCCTCCATCTCTTCTTTCCACTGCCCTCCCTCCCTCCAAACCCTCTTCCCTCCCTTCCTTCCACCGCCCCCCCCCCCCACAGCGTCCCCACTCCCCCCCCCCTTCCCTCCAGCCTCCGCCTTCCTTCCTTCCCCCATTCCTTCCTTCTTCCTTCCTTCCCCCCCCGACCCTCCTTCCTTCCCTCCTTCTCTTCCTCCCTCCCTCCCTCCCTTCCCTTCCTCCCTTCTTTCCTTCTTTTCCTTCCTTCCTTCCTTCCACCGCCCCCTCCCTCCCTCTCTGTCCTTCCTTCCTTCCTTCTTCCCCCCCTTCCTTTCACTCCCCCCCCCCCCTCCCTCCCTCTCCTCCCCCCCTCTTTCCCCCTCCCCCCCCCTCCCTCCATGAAGACATACGAGCAAGTCTGATCAGCTGATGTGATGCCCAGGAGGGGAGGGGAGGGGTGTGTGTGTGTGTGTGTGTGTGAGAGAGAGAGAAAAACAAATATATAATATATGAAGTATATACTGTACAGTATACAATATATATAATAATATTTATATATATATATATATATAATATATTATATATATATATATATTATATCTATATATATCTTATAGAGAGAGAGAGAGAGAGAGAGAGAGAGAGAATTTGAGGTGAGATTCTTTGTGTCTGGAGAAAATGTGAGGTGGTGGTGTTGCTGCGAATGGTCTTTATGTGTCTTATGCCTCGCTCACATTCTCTCTCTCTCTCTCATGTCATTTTCTCAGCTTCCCCTATGTCCTCTTTAATTGTCTTTGCTTTTTATACAGTTCTCCTTGTTTGATTTGCTTTGTATCTTATAATTATCTGCCTTGTTTGATTTGCTTTGTATCTTATAATTATCTGCCTTGTTTGATTTGCTTTGTATCTTATAATTATCTTCCTTGTTTGATTTGCTTTGTATCTTATAATTATCTGCCTTGTTTGATTTTCTTTACTTATTATTGTCTCCTTGTTCTTCTTGCCTTTGTTCTCCATTTGGTATTCTCCTGTTCTTCGTTCTTCAGCCTTTGCCATCTTTCTGTTTCTTTCTTTTTATTTCTTCTGTTCTGCCTCCACTGATTTTTTACCCTTTTTTAATTGTCCTTGTTCTTCTTGCCTTGTTTCTCTCGTTCCTACCTCTTTTCTTCGTTCTTCTCATCCTTTGCCATCTGTGGTCTCTCTCTCTTCTTTTTTTTCTCTTCTCATTCTCCTCCATCCCCCCATATCCTTCTCTTCCTACTCTGGTCTCTCTCTCTCTCTCTCTCTCTCTCTCTCTCTCTCTCTCTCTCTCTCTCTCTTGTTCATCGATACTTTATTTTAGCTTTCTCTGTTCATCTATTGTGTATCCTTTGTTTTCTGTTCTTCCAATCTTTATTCTGTTTTTGTTTATCCCTTCTATATATTGTCTGTATTTTGTTATTCATCGGTTGTTCATATTCACTTAGTTCTTTTATCGTTGTTCTTCCTAACTGTGTCCTTCCTTTGTTCTACCATGCTTTATTTTCTCTCTCTTTGTTCATCCATTCTTTATTGTCGTGGTCTTGTTCTTCCATTCGTCATCCTCTTTCCTTTGTTCATCCATTTTTCTATCCTCTGTTTCTTTGTTCATCCATTCTAAAAAAAAATATACTTTGGTCATCTATTCTGTATTTATTTCTTCTTTGTTCATCTATTCTATATTTTCTCTTTCTTTGTTCTTCCATTTTTTATCCTATTTTTCTTTGTTCTTCCATTTTTTATCCTATTTTTCTTTTCTCCTTTCTTCTTTTTTTTTCTCTTAGTTCTCTTTTCCATTGTTTATCCTATTTTTCTTTGTTCTTCCAGTTTTTATCCTATTTTTCTTTGTTCTTCAATTTGCTATCCTATTTTTCTTTGTTCTTCCATTCTTTATCCTATTTTTCTTTGTTCTTCCAGTTTTTATCCTATTTTTCTTTGTTCTTCCATTTCCTTTAATCTTTAATTCTATTTTGTTCATCCATATCCTTAATCAATACTCTCGCTGTCTTTGTTCATCCATTCTTTATCCTATTTTTCTTTGTTCATCCATTCTTTATCCTATTTTTCTTTGTTCTTCCATGCTTTATTCTATTTCTTTGTTCATCCATTCGTTGTTTGTGTCTTGACTTTCTTCGTATTATTGTTTCGTGTTATTTTATTTTAAATTTTGTGTTATCATTTGTTTTGCACATCCTCAAACTTTCTCTCCGTCCTTGTGTTTTTCTTTGTTTTTTCTTTATCTGTTTTTTTTACTTTTTTTTTTTTTTTTTTTTCGGTTTTTTGATTTTTTTTTTTTTGCATTTTAGTCATCATATTTATGTCTTGTTTGGCATCTTCTCAAACTTTCTCTCCGTGGTGCTTGTGTTTTTCTTTGTCTTTTACTTAATCTTGTTTATTGTTTTCGCTTATAGTCTGTGTATTTTATCCAAAGTTTTCGTAACTTCTACCCGCTCGGCTCTGTGAATTAGTGTACTGGTTGGCTAATTCTGCTTCCTACTTACCTTTGTCTAGTTATGCTCCTAGTCTAACTTTATTTATGATTTATTTTTATTTCTAGCTATATTCTATTGTTTATTCACGAACCATTATATATAGTATATTATTTCACTCTCTCTCTCTCTCTCTCTCTCTCTCTCTCTCTCTCTCTCTCTCTCTCTCTCTCTCTCTCTCTCTCTCTCTCTCTCTCTCTCTCTCTCTCTCTCCACCCTATATTGCATTCCTTTGGATAACTTGCATGCATTCCGAATCATTTACCTTATTCACAAAAGCTAATATTGAGGCTTTTGTAACTGAATTTAGACAAAAAAAGTAATGCACACACACACATATAATCCTGAGCCCCCTCATTCTTCAAAGCACCACCACCACATATCTTGCAAACTCGGGGGCCTGGCTGAGGAGTTTTGGGGGCAAAATGTAAACAAACCCAAGCAAACCTCTTGATTGTTGTTGAACCATCATTAGAGAGGTGGGAGGAGTGTGTGTGAGAGAGAGAGAGAGAGAGAGAGAGAGAGATAAGGAAGAGGGAGAGAGAGTGCGAGAGATGGACAGAAGAGAGCGGAGAGGAAGAGATGCTAGAGAGAGAGAGAGAGAGGAGAGCATATCGAGAGGAAGGAGAGAGATAGGAGGGGAGAGAGAGAGGAGAAGAGTATAGAAGAGTAAGAGGAGGTGAGAGAAGAGAAGAGGAGGCGAAGGGGAGGAGAGAGATAAGGAGGAGATCTAGAAGAGAGAGAGAGAGGGAGAGGAAGGAAGCGAGAGAGAGAGGAGGGGAGAGGAGGCTAGGAAGGAGGAAGGAGAGAGAGAGATGATTTACATAGATACGTTGGACACACATACCTTACGATCCCAGAAAGGTGGTCAGGGTTTAAATCTAGTAGGGATAGCAAACCCAATAGTAAGGGAAAGTGGAAGGAAGGGATACCAAATAAAGAGAGAGAGAGTGAGAGTGAACTAGTGGCCCGGGCTGAGGAGTTTTGGGGAGGGGTCGAGAATGTTAGAAACCCCGTTGATTGGTTTGTTGCTTTTTTTGCTCTTCATGTAGACGGAGGTGGTGAGGAGTGTTGGGTGTGGTTTTTTGAGAGATAGTGGAGAGAGAGAGTGAGAGTGAGTCAGTTGATGCGGGGAAGTGAGAGTGAGAGTTTGTTATGAGGTATATGAGATACGGTTTTTTGTTTTTTTGTTGGGGGTGTGGGTTTGCCCTTCGATAACTACCTGCACATGACCTTCACACAATTATTAACGAAAATAAATGTGAGAGAGAGAGAGAGAGAGAGAGAGTTGATTTCATTACATCATTGTACCTTATGGACTAACCTCTGTGCTGTTTTTGCTTGTCTTAATACAATGTGTGTGGTGTGTGTTAAATGTGAGAGAGAGAGTTGATTTCATTACATGGACTCCTCTGCTGTTGCTTTTGTCTGTCCTTAATACAATCGTGTGTGGTGTGTGTTAAATGTGAGAGAGAGAGTTTTGATTTCATTTTTTTACAATGGACTCCTCCTGCTGTTTGCTTTGTCTTAATACAATGTGTTGTGGGTGTGTGTTAAATGAAGAAGGGGAGAGAGAGAGGTTGAATTTCATTACATGGAACGCTCCTCTGCTGTTGCTTGTCCCTTAATAACAATTTGTGGTGGTGTGTGTTAAATATGAGAGAGAGAGAGTTGATTTCATTACATGGACGTCCCCTCTCCCGATCCTCTTGCTGTTGCGTGGGGGTGTCTTAACAACAATGTTGTGTGGTTGTGTGTTAAATGTGAGAGAGAGATGTTGATTATTTCACTTAACAATGGACTTTTTCCTCTTCATCCTCTGCTGTTGCTTGTGCTTAATACAATGTGTGTGTGGTGCGGTGTTAAATGAGAGAGAGAGAGTTGATTTCAATTACATGGACCTCCTCTGCTGGTTGCTTGTCTTAATACCATAATGTGGTGGTGGTGTGTGGTTAAATGTGAGAGAGAGAAGTTTGATTTCATTCATTACATGGACTCCTTCTGCTGTTGCTTTGTCCCTTAATACAAATTTTGGTGGTGTGTGTTAAATGATGAGAGAGAGAGTTGAGTATGATTTCAATTTACATGGGACCCTCCTCTATGCTGTTTGCTGGTTGTCTTATAATACAAATTGTGGTGTGGTGTGTGTTGTGTTGTTATAAAATGTGAGAGAGAGAGGTTTGATTTCATTACATGTCTCCTCTGCTGTTGCTTGCCTTAATACATGGTGTTGTTGTGTGTAGTGTGTAACTGAGAGATAGAGTTGATTTCTTACCAATGGGACTTTCCTTCTCTCTTCCCTCTAGTCCCTCTCTCTGCTGTTTGCTTGTCTTAATACAATGGTGTTTTGTGTGTGTTTAAATAATGTGGAGAGAGAGAGGTGATTTCAATTACATGGACTCCTCTGGCTGTTGCTTGTCTTAATATACAATGTGTGTTGGTGTGGTGGTTGTGTTTAACTAAAAAAATGCGATAAGGAGATAGTTATGATTCATTTACATGGACTTTCCTCTGCTGTTTGCTTGTCTTACTACAATGTGTGTGGTTGTGTGTTAAATGAGAGAGAGAGAGTGGATTTCATTACAGGCTCATTCTTCCTCTGCTGTTGCTTGTCTTAATACAATGTGTGTGTGTGTGGTTTCCATGAGAGAGGAGAGAGAGTTTGATTTCATTACATGTACCTTCTCCCTCGTTCCTCTGCTGTTTTGCTTTGCTTAATACAATGTGTGTGGGGTTTGTTTAATGAGAGAGAGAGAGTTGATTCATTACAATGGACTCCTCTGCTGTTGCTTGTCTTAATCCAATGTTGTGGTGTTTGTTAAAAATGAGAGAGAGAGATGTTGATTTCATTACAGGGACTCCTCTGCTGTTGCTTTGCTTAATACAATGTGTGTGTTTTGTGTGTTTAAAATGAGAGAGAGAGAGAGTTGCTTTCATTACATGGACTCCTCTGCTGCTCTGTGCTGTTTGCTTGTCCTTAATACAATTTGTGTGTGGTGTGGTGTTAAAAAATGAGAGAGAGAGAGAGTTGATTTCATTACATGGACTCCTCTGCTGTTGCTTGTCTTACTACAATGTGGTGTGGTGTTTGTTAAGGTGAGTGAGAGAGAGTTGATTTCATTACAGTGACTCCGCTGGCTGTTGCTTGTCTTAATACAATGTGTGTGGTGTGTGTTAAATGAGAGAGAGAGAGTTGATTTCATTACATGGACTCCTCTGCTGTTGCTTGTCTTAATACAATGTGTGTGGTGTGTGTTAAATGTGAGAGAGAGAGTTGATTTCATTACATGGACTCCTCTGCTGTTGCTTGTCTTAATACAATGTGTTGGTGTGCGGGGAGGGGTGTTAAATGAGAGAGAGAGAGTTGATTTCATTACATGGACTCCTCTGCTGTTGCTTGTCTTAATACAATGTGTGTGGTGTGTGTTAAATGAGAGAGAGAGAGTTGATTTCATTACATGGACTCCTCTGCTGTTGCTTGTCTTAATACAATGTGTGTGGTGTGTGTTTAAATGAGAGAGAGAGATCTGGAATGTCATTACATTGACTCTTCCTCTGCTGTTGCTTGTCTTAATACAATGTGTGTGGTGTGTGTTAAATGAGAGAGAGAGAGTTGATTTCATTACATGGACTCCTCTGCTGTTGCTTGTCTTAATACAATGTGTGTGGTGTGTGTTAAATGAGAGAGAGAGAGTTGATTTCATTACATGGACTCCTCTGCTGCTCCCCGCTGTTGCTTGTCTTAATACAATGTGTGTGGTGTGTGTTAAATGTGAGAGAGAGAGTTGATTTCATTACATGGACTCCTCTGCTGTTGCTTGTCTTAATAAAATGTGTGTGGTGTGTGTATGAGAGAGAGAGAGAGAGAGAGAGAGAGTTCAGTCAGCGTAAATTAATGTTGATGGATTATCGAAACTAAAGAATTATTCCAGTGTATTGGTGTAGACCCTTCAAACCTTCCATTCACTCCATTCCATCACTCCCACCAACACGCCTTTCTCTCTCTCGGGAGGTGTATTGGTGTAAGAAACCATTCCATCACTCCCACCAACACGCTATTCTCTCTCTCTCTCTCTATCTATCTATCTATCCATCCATTTCGCTCTCACTGTCACTCACTCTCTCTATCTATCTATCTATCTATCCATCTATCCATTTCGCTCTCATTCTCACTCACTCTCACACACACTCTATCTCATGCACTCTCACCCACTCTTCCCAATCCTGCCACGGACATTAGTTCCAGGGCAGTAGTTCCCTTTCCAATGTTCCCTTACCCACTCTAAACCACTGTTTGGACACATGATCCTCAGTGTTTTGGAGGACAAGCAGCCTAGAAGGGTCACTAGACCTGTTGTTGCTTGATTTCCTTTCCTTTGCACTCTCTCACACACACTCTATCCATTTCGCTCTCACTCACACACACTCTGTCTCATTCATTCTCACCTGCTCACTCATTCACACACACACTCTCTCTCTCTCTCCCTCGTATAATTCTCCCGTCTCTCACTTCCTTCCGTATCTTTCAATGATTTATATGCTTCTTTCATCTTAGCATAATTTTTCCATTCTCTCCCCTCCTTCCTGGTATTAATATATTTTCACTTAATTCTTCTCTCTCTCTCTCTCTCTCTCTCTCTCTCTCTCTCTCTCTCTCTCATTCCTCTCTCCGCCTATATCTCTCCTCTCTCTCTCATCTCATTCTCCGTCCTCTTCTTCAGTCTCTCTCCACTCCTTCTCTCCCTCTTCTCTCACTCTCGCTCTCTCTTCTCCTCTCTCTTCTTCAATCGCGTTGTCAACTTGTGGAATGGGCTTCCTTTTTTTTCCCCGAAACGTTTAGACTGCAGCACAGTTGATTCATATTTAAACTCCGCCTAGACCAATAAATTCTCGCATCAAACCCGCGACTGACTGCGTTTGTAAATGAATATCCTTTATTTTATCACCCCCCCTCAGAGTTACTCACCCATCTGTCCCCTACTAACTTTCCTAATCATCCTGCACTGACATTAGTTCCAGGGCATAATTCCTTCCAATGTTCCCTTACCCACTTCTAAACCCTGGTGGACACCCTTTTATCCCATTGTTTTGGAGGACAAGCAACCTAGAAGGGTCACTAGATCTGTTGTTGCTTGATTTCCTTTGTACTCCTTTGTACTCTCTCTCTTTTCCTTGTCTTTTATATTTTGTATTGGTTTTCTCCGTATTAATTCCTCCTTTCTCTCTCTTTCTGTTTTCTTTCCTTTTGACCCTTTCGTGTACTACCTAACTCAAAATATTCTCGATTCTCCCACTTCTCAACCTGTTTCTTCCATTTGTTTTTTGTTTTTGTTTTGTTTATTGTCTTGCCGTTCTCTACCTTTCATATGTCTTCCTTCTTTAAAACTATCCTTCTACTTCCTTCTTCTCAACATAATTCTTATGTTTTGTTCATTTAAATGGTCTTCTGTTTTGTTCTGTGTATTGTTCCTCCGTTCTCTCTGTTCTCTTTATTTTTCTCCATTCTCTCTCTCTTCCTTTTCGTGTCTTCTTTCTCTAATGCTATCCTTCATTCCTTCCACTTCTTTCTTCTATTTTGTTCTGTGTATTGTTCCTCCGTTCTCTCTGTTCTCTTTATTGTTCTCCATTCTCTCTCTTCCTTCTCGTGTCTTCTTTCTCTAATACTATCCTTCATTCCTTCCACTTCTTTCTTCTATTTTGTTCTCTGTATTGTTCTTATTTGCTGTTCTTTTCTTCTTTTCTCCAAAATAATTCTTCCAAGTTTTCTTCTTCTTCTCAACATTATTCCTCTTCTTCTTCTCTTCATTCTTCCAAGTCTTCTTTTCTTCTCAACATTATTTCTCTTCTTCTTCTTCTTCTCTTCATTCTTCCAAGTCTTCTTTTCTTCTCAACATTATTCCTCCTCTTCTTCTTCTTCTTCTCTTCATTCTTCCAAGTCTTCTTTTCTTCTCAACATTATTCCTCCTCTTCTTCTTCTCTTCATTCTTCCAAGTCTTCTTTTCTTGTCAACATTATTTCTCTTCTTCTTCTTCTCTTCATTCTTCCAAGTCTTCTTTTCTTCTCAACATTATTCTTCTTCTTCTTCTTCTCTCTTCTCATTCATTCTTCTTCCCATCCTTTTCTTTTCTTCTAAACATTATTCTTCTGTTCTTCTTCTCTTTCGTTCGCTTCTGCTCTTCGTCATTCCTATTCTTCCAAGTCTTCTTTTCCTTCCTCAAACATTAATTCCTCCTCTTCTTACTCTTCTCCTCTCTTCTTCTTCTTCTCTTCATTTCGTATTTTTCTTCTCTAAAATATCCGTTCTTTCATTTCTTCTCCTTGTTTCATTTTCATCGATAGTATCCTTTGGAGATTATGACGCATTTTGACCTTTGACTTTGGTTGTTAGTCGACGATTTTAGAAACAAACATTGTATGAAGGACGGTTGGTATTATAATGATGAGTAAAGGCCTATCTCCAACTCACCACTCTGACCCTTTCCCTACTCACAGACCCTTCCTAATCTGAATAAACTCGTCTAATAACAGCCAGAAAACAAATATTAAAAGGATTAACACAACAACAAAACAAGCCTCTCACAAAACTTAGGAAAATATGTCTAAGATGCGCCCCAAGGCTTTTAAACAAACTTATACAAATTGTAAAGCCTTCTCCAGAATGCATACATCTCCATAAGCATTAAAGGGAGATCTCCACTTGAGGGATTTTTTTCTTTACCCCTTTCTCCCTCATGTTTAGCCACATTGCTTTTGAGATTTTAAGACGTTCTCCCCATTAGTTTAGCCGATTTTAAGAAAAGAAATTTCCTCTGCCCATATTAATGGCTTTCGTGTGTGCCATTAAGGAGTCAATTTTTATTCCTGGCGAGCGGTATGCGAGCCTGTACTTTAAGGAGTAACCGGCCTTCGGCCGGGAAATTTTTCTACCGAAAAATGTACAAATTTATCTTGAAAGGGGGTCAAGGGGGTGTAATTTCAAGCTTGATGGAAGTCTAGGAAACACACCAAAAACCTCCCCTTAAATGTACTGGAATTATATGTGTTTGCCCTTATAATATCTCATATTGTACATTGTAAAATTATTCCCTGATACTTACGCTTATGTTCTGGGTGTAGTGTCCCGTGTTCGAATCCCGGGAGGACCATATGCTTATCTTAAGTTTATTTAAGTGCATTGGGGTTTGTATAATTAGCACCATATTTCACTACAAAATCTTCAAAATGAGAAATTCTGATGGGAACTTTGCAATTTACCGTCAGATGAAAAGACACAGCCTGTAGTTAAAGTAACAGTGTAGTTAAAGACACAGAGTATAGTTAAAGACACAGAGTATAGTTAAAGACGAACACATAGAGTAGCGTTAAAGACACACAGAGTATAGTTAAAGACAGAGTATAGTTAAAGACACAGAGTATAGTTAAAGACACAGAGTATAGTTAAAGACACAGAGTATAGTTAAAGAAACAGTGTAGTTAAAGAAACAGAGTATAGTTAAAGAAACAGAGTGTAGTTAAAGACACAGAGTATAGTTAAAGACACAGAGTATAGTTAAAGACACAGAGTATAGTTAAAGACACAGAGTATAGTTAAAGACAGAGTATAGTTAAAGACACAGAGTATAGTTAAAGACACAGAGTATAGTTAAAGACACAGAGTGTAGTTAAAGACACAGAGTATAGTTAAAGACACAGAGTGTAGTTAAAGACACAGAGTGTAGTTAAAGACACAGAGTATAGTTAAAGACACAGAGTATAGTTTAACGACACATAGTATCGTTTAAAAATACACAGAGTATAGTTAAAGAAACAGTGTAGTTAAAGACACAGAGTATAGTTAAAGACACAGAGTGTAGTTAAAGACACAGAGTATAGTTAAAGACACAGTATAGCTAAAGACACAGAGTGTAGTTAAAGACACAGAGTATAGTTAAAGACACAGAGTATAGTTAAAGACACAGAGTGTAGTTAAAGACACAGAGTGTAGTTAAAGACACAGAGTATAGTTAAAGACACAGAGTGTAGTTAAAGACACAGAGTGTAGTTAAAGACACAGAGTATAGTTAAAGACACAGAGTATAGTTAAAGACACAGAGTATAGTTAAAGACACAGAGTATAGTTAAAGACACAGAGTATAGTTAAAGACACAGAGTATAGTTAAAGTACACGAGAGAAAGATTGTTAAGAGGCAAAATACAAATCAAAGAACGCTATTGTATTAAGGGAGCCCACCTCGCATTTTTGTCTTTTTCTCTCCCTCTTTCTTTGGCTTGTAGCCATTCGGAGCCATTCAGCCTACTGTGTTAAGACGTTTACCCACCCAACCCCCCACCGGTGTCAATATTTTTTCCTGGCGAGCGGGGAGCGAGCCAGCGCCAGCATACATATAATACATTTTTTTTTTGTGTTTGTAATTTTGTTTTCACAGGAAGCTAAATTTGTACATTTTTTTTTCGAATAGAAAATGTCCTCCGGCGAAGCCGGATTTCTCCATACAATGCTGGGTCGCTATCCCTCGCCCGGAAGAAATTGACACCTGGATGGGGATAAACGTCTTAAAACAGTTGGCTGAATGGGGCCGAATGGATACAAGGGAGAAAGAGAAAAAAAGCAGATGACTCCCCTTAAAAGTTTAAGATACACAACGGGAAAAAATATGAAAGAAAGAATATAAGCCAGACAAATAAATTCCCGGACATCTCAACCAGTAGACCATTTCAACCAGTAGCTCTCAACCAGTGCCAAACCAACCCAGACCAACCAA
>CM064534.1:4345484-4350969 GCA_032716605.1 Paralithodes platypus | reverse complement strand
ATACAGCACAGAGCAAGCCAAACGTAATGGCAGCTGGGACATGACTTATTAGCTCGACCGTACAGTAGCCAACATAAGTTAGCTAGTCCTCTCTCTCTCTCTCACTCTCTCTCTCTGTCCAATGTTGCTAGTCCCCTCTCTCTCTTATTTTCTCTCTTTTTCTCTCTCTCTCTCTCTCTCTCTCTGTCCAATGTTGCTAGTCCTCTCTCTCTTTCTCTCTCTCTGTCCAATGTTGCTAGTCCTCTCTCTCTCTCTTTCTCTCTCTGTCCAATGTTGCTAGTCCTCTCTCTCTCTCTCTCTCTGTTCAATGTTGCTAGTCCTCTCTCTCTCTCTGTTCAATGTTGCTAGTCCTCTCTCTCTCTCTCTCTCTCTCTCTGTCCAATGTTGCTAGTCCTCTCTCTCTCTCTCTCTGTTCATGTTCTCTAGTCTCTCTCTCTCTCTTATTATCTCCTCTCTCTCTCTCTCTCTCTCTCTCTCTCTCTCTCTCTCTCTCTCTCTCTCTCTCACTTTCTCTCTCTCTCTCTCTCTCTCACTCGCTCTCTTATTCTCTCTCTCTCTCTCTCTGTCTTGAGCTTTTCTGTGCCGTAGCTGTGCCCCATAACATATGCTTTCCTCTCGCTTAAGCATTGGGTTAGTCATAGTGCAGCTGGGTACAGTAACACACATAACAAAGCCACTCCAACAGCTTCCTCTATCTCCAACATCCCTTCTCCCCTCTCTACGCTCTTCAAAACAATATGAGAGCCGAAAGTAACGATACGAGGCGCCGTTGTCAAGGCTTATCTCTCAATATACCTTCACCTGATACCTGACTGTCTTGATGGTGTAATGGTTAGTGTTTACGTTCTGTATGTGGTGTCCTGGGTTCGAATCCTAGGAGAATCACATGCTTTCATTAATTTTATTGGTGTTAAGGGGAGATATCCACTTGAGGGATTTTTTTCTTGACTCCTTTCTCCCTCATGTTTAGCCCCATTGCTTTTCTAATTTTAAGACGTTCGCCCCATTATTTTGACGATTTTAAGAACTTTCGACCCATTTCTGTCAATTTTAAGACCTTTCGTGCCATTTAGGTGTCGATTTTATCCTGGCGAGCGATAGCGAGCCTGTTATTTAAGAGGAACCGGCTTTCAGCCGGGACATTTTTCTACCGAAAAATGTACAAATTTATCTTGAAAGGGGCTCAAGGGGGTGTAATCTTAAGCTTGATGGATACCTAGAGACCAAACTAAAAACCTCCCCTTAAGAACGATGTTGAAAATGACTATATTCTGGCTAATACTAATCGATGTTATTCAGCTTAGGAAGGAACGCTAGCCATTCTAAAGGCTTCGAACCCCCTCAATCTGATTCGGTTCTTCTGACTAAACAACCAATCGGCTCAAATTGGCTCCCTAGACCCAATCAGCCGTTCGGTTCTAATTACTCTGGAACTCTCTCCTTCAATCAATCTTTCCTTCATCCTATGACTTAAACTGCTTCAAACTTCGTGTGTCCAGGCATTTTGGCCCCAACGTCCCGTAAATTTGGCTCTCTGTCACTCTTTTGGCTTTGGGGGAAACACTCGTTACATTTGGGGGAGACACTCGTTACAGTCAGCTTGCTTTTTGTCTCCTTCATACATACAGAAACAAAATATTCGACCAGTTTAATTTAGTTGATCACTTAAGGGGATATTTGTATTAATTCGTTCATATATTTATTTAGTTATTATATTATTTGCCGTTCGGTAATAATCACCTGTTCAACTGATTCGATCATTTGTAACTATTCGATCACGTAAGATTGTTTATTCATTAGTTTATGTATAATGTATATATATTTATTATAGTTTTTTTTTTAGTTTCCTCCCAAGACCTCCATCCAGCTTTAGATAATACCCCAAGCCCCCCCCCCCGCCCCCCCCCCTCTCTCCTCTCTCTCTCCCTCTCTCTCTCTCTCTCTCTCTCTCTCTCTCTCTCTCTCTCTCTCTCTCTCTCTCTGTCTCTGTCTCTCTCGTTATTAATAAAGTTTCAGTCAACATGACCGACTCTCTCTCAATCTGTCTCTTACTCTCTCTCTCTCTCTCTCTAAAATCGACAAACTAATGGAGCGAACGTCTTAAAATCTCAAAACTAAAGGGCTGCTAAACATGAGGGAAAAGGTGGTCCAGAAAAAGCAACCCCTTTAATGTATGTAAGTATGAGTGTGTGTGTGTGTGTGTGTGTGTGTGTGTGTGTGTGTGTGTGTGTGTGTGTGTGTGTGTGTATGCAAGTGTATGTATGCATGTGTGTGTGTGTGTGTGTGTGTGTGTTTGCGTGTGTGTAGGTGTGTGTGTGTGTATAAGAACATAAGAAAATGGGAGTCTGCAAAAAGCCGATCGGCACACACAAGGCAGATCCCTGTCACACCCAACAGCAATTACATAACAACATAAGGTCATAAGATCGCGGGAAACTGCATATGGCCATGCGGCCCACATGAAGCAGCTCCCATTCACACCCAGCCCATATCACCCATATGGGAATCCAACTTATGCTTAAAGCTTTCAACTGTTTCTGAGCTAATTACTGTTCTGGGCAGTGCATTCCACATGTTAACAACTTTATTTCCAAACCAGTGCTTTCCTATATCTTTCCTAAATCTAAACTTATCTAACTTGAAACCATATTTTGAGCGGGTTATGTCGCCGTTCTTTAGCTTTAATACCTCATCTATATCGGCCTTATTTATACCTTTTATCCATTTAAATACCTGTATCATGTCTCCCCTACATCTTCGTCTTTCTAGTGAGTGCAGGTGTATATACAGTATGTGTGTGTGTATGTATGTATGTATGTATGTATGTGTGTACTTACTCTAGTTGTACTTACTCTAGTTGTATTGCGGGAGTGAGCATGCTCGTTATTTCCCGCCTCCTATATGTGTAGGTGTTATATGTATCGTTGGAATGGCTGTGGATGTGTGTGTAGTCTGTATTTTTAGCCAATTGGCGACATCGGAAACGAAGGCTTAGGGTGGATCTGTATGGTACCAATCTCACTATAGACGGTACCGTCTCGCCCGAAGGCTTAGGTAGCCATCAGCTTAGGTGAACCATATGATACCCATCTCGCCTTGTACCATTTTTGCCAACCCCAGATGGGACGTCACAACGTCGTCCACTTATTCCAGGTACCTATTTACAGCTAGGTGAACTGAGGCTAACACATGAAAGGAGACAAGCCCAATTTGTCTCCGCCCGGCCGGGGATTGAACCCCCGACCCCTCGTGTGTGAGACGAGAGCTCTACCTACTAGGCTACGGGCTGTGTGTGTGTGTGTGTGTGTGTGTGTGTGTGTGTGTGTGTGTATGTGTGTGTGTGTGTGTGTGTGTGTGTTCATTTAAACTCCGCCTAGACAAATATCTCGCATCAAACCCGCGACTGACTGCGTTTGTAAATGAATAACTTTATTTTATCCCCCCCTCAGTTACTAACCCATCTGTCCCCTACTAACTTCCTAATCCTGCCACGGGCATTAGTTCCAGGGCAGTAATTCCCTTTCCAATGTTCCCTTACCCACTCTAAACCACTGTTTGGACACTTGATCCTCAGTGTTTTGGAGGACAAGCAACCTAGAAGGGTCACTAGATCTGTTGTTGCTTGATTTCCTTTGTACTCCTTTGTACTCCTTTGTGTGTGTGTGTGTGTGTATGTGTGTGCAGCAGACTATCATTCATCACAAACAAAATACTAAACCTCTCCTAACCCGGTTTGCACTAATCGAATTGCATTAATCCCGAGATGTGATATCACTTGATTAAACTATTTCATAAAAGTTCCCGAATTAATTGGTTTAATCCAAAAAATATTACGCATATCTGTCACAAATCCCACATGTCGCTTGTTGATTAAGGGGAGATATCCACTTGAGGGATTTTTTGTCTTGACTCCTTTCTCCCTCATGTTTAGCCTCATTGCTTTTGAGATTTTAAGACGTTCACCCCATTAGTTTGGCGATTTTAAGAACCTTCGCCCCATTTCTGTCGATTTTAAGACCATTCGTGCCATTTAGGTGTCGATTTTTTCCTGGCGAGCGATAGCGAGCCTGTAATTTAAGGGGAATCGGCCTTCGGCCGGGAAATTTTTCTACCGAAAAATGTACAAATTTATCTTGAAAGGGGGTCTAAGGTGAGTAATTTTAAGTTTGATGGAAGTCTAGGGAATCAACTAAAAACCTCCTTGGTTAAATATGTCTCAAAGAATGTATACTGTATATCACGTTATAAATATGTCTCAAAGAATGTATACTGTATATCACGTTATAAATATCGCTGTATATATATTATGGAACCTTCAACAAATATCTCTCTCTCTCTCTCTCTATCTATCTACCTCTATCTTTATCCATCTATCTATCTTTTCTCTCTCTCTCTCATTCATTCACACTCTCTCTCTCTCTCTCCTATCTATCTATCTACGTATATTTAAATGTATATATATTATGAAACCTTCAACAAAATATTAAATAAGTCTTTTTCGAAGTAAATGGAATAAAAACTCCTGTCATATTTGTTCGTAGAATTCTGTTATGAAAGGAAATGCATTATACATGGTTATGTGCTATGTTTAGACTTATATATATATATATATAAATGTTCTCTCTCTCTCTCTTGTTTCCGCTCTCTCTCTCTCTCTCTCTCTCTCTCTCTCTCTCTCTCTCTCTCTCTCTCTCTCTCTCTCTCTCTCTCTCTCTCTCTCTCTCTCTCTCTCTCTCTCTCTCTCTCTCTCTCTCGAAAAGGAATTGGGTGTTCTGATTAGCAATATCCTAAAGTTTTCCTAGCAGTGCATTGAAGTAGAGAAGAAAGCTAGGAAATTATTGGGCTATATTAAGAGGCAAATTAAGTATAGAAATAAGGAAATAGTCCTCACACTTTACAACGGCCTCTCCTGGAGTATGCTGTTCAATTCTGTTCTCCAGCACTCAGGAAAGATATAGAGCGACTAGAAAGAGTACAAGCTATAGAACTACAAAACTTATTCCATCGCTTAGATTAATGAACTACGAGGACCGGTTGAGAGCTCTTGATCTCTTCCCGTTGGAGACATGCAGACTACGAGGTCAGCTCATTAAAGTTTTTAAAATACTTAATGGGTTTGACAATGTGGATTATAGCAAAATGTTTAGCCTAAATATGAATACAACACACAACCATGGCTCGAAATTAGAATTGAAAAGGTTCAGCACTTGTATTTGTGGAAAAAAATTAACATATAAGATCTGTTCTACCTGGAACAAACTTCCCTCCGAAGTTGTAAATAGTTCTTCAGTAGAGCAGTTCATGAAGAGAGTAGAGAGTATTTTGCACACTCTGTAAAGAGTGTAGTGCACTAAACAGTCTCTCTCCTTCCACTTCCAGTGTCTCCTCGGAATGGACCGCAAGGTCTCTGAGATACTAACTATTCATTGTAACTCTCTCTCTCTCTCTCTCATTATCAGTGTAGGAGGAAGATTGTTAGCAAGGT